>CM076580.1:274455413-274519198 GCA_034641835.2 Pinus albicaulis
TGCTTGGCCATTTGATTTTTGATAAAGGTATCCAGGTTGATCCGATAAAGACTGAAATTATTTTTCATCTTACTGCACCCAAAACTCAAAGGGATGTAAGAGGTTTTTTAGGAAATGCTGGTTAATATAGAAGATGCATTCAAATTTTTTTCAAAGACAGTTGCTCCTGTTTTCCGACTTCTAGCTAATGATAGTGAATTTTCTTAGTCCACGGCTTGCCAACAGTCTTTTGAAACATTGAAGGAAAAGTTGGTACAGGCACTAGTTTTGCGAGGTCCAAATTGGTCCCTGCCTTTTCACATTTTGTCTGATGCTTCAGATATGGCTATTGGCGCAAATTTAGGACAAGAGGAAGATAAGAAATCCTATGCTATTTATTATATTAGTAAAAATTTGTCTTCCGCTGAATTGAATTATAAAGTTACAGAAAAGGAGTTTTTAGCTGTGATTTCTTCAATTAATAAGTTTAGACACTATATTACAAGATATGAAGTATTTGTACATACTAATCATTCCACGATTAAATATTTGATGAACAAACCATTTACAAGCGGTAGAGTGACTAGGTGGTTACTATTGTTACAGGAGTTTAATGTTACTATTTTAGATAGACCAGGGAAAACTAATGTTGTAGCAGATTTTCTTTCTAGATTAGATAATCTTGGTGAAGTAACTCCTGTTAATGATGATTTTCCAGATGAACATATTTTTGCTATGTCTACAGATTCTTCGTGGTTTGCTAAAATTGCTAATTACTTGGTTACTGGAAAAACACCACCCCACTTATCCGCTCGTGAAAAGTGCTGCATATTCCTGTATTCAAGGAGACCTCTTTTACACTAGTCCAGATCTGATTATCCGTAGATGTGTAAGAGAGGACGAAGTGTTTGACATATTGAAATCTGCTCATGATGAACCATGTGGAGGCCACTTCACTGATAAGCGGACTGCATATAAAGTATTACATGTTGGTTACTTTTAGCCTTCCTTGTTTAAGGATGCCAAGCAGTATGTCAGGTGATGTGATAACTGTCAACGAATGGGCTAGCCTAATCAAACCAATGAAATGCCTTTATGCCCCCAAGTTATGATTGATCCTTTAGAAAAAAGGACTATTATTTTATAGGGCCAATAAATCCAACATCTTTAAGTAAAAAGCATATTTTGGTTGGTACAGATTTCGTTACAAAATGGGTAGAGGCTAAAGCTGTTTCTTTTGCTATAGAAAAAGTTGTTGTTGATTTTATTTTTTCTGAAATCTTTACTAGATTTGGTGTGCCTAGAGAAATTGTTTCTGACAATGGTCCGAAGTTTACTTCTAATCTGGTACAGGGTGTGATGGAGCAATACAAGATCCGGCATAGGAAATCCACGCCGTATCACCCGCAAGCAAATGGCCAGGTGGAATCTACAAACAAAGTGATCGAATCCATTCTTACAAAGACAGTCAATATGCATCGGAAATACTGGGCTGAAAGATTACCAGAAGCTTTGTGGGCATACAGAACCACTTGGAGAAATAGCACAGGACATACACCATATGAGATGGTATATGGAAAACAGGTTCTGTTACCGATTGAGTTCCAAATCAAAACCTTTAGAACTGCAGTTCAGTTAGGATTAGATCTCTCCAAGGCACAACAACAACGCCTTCTTCAATTAAATGAGTTAGATGAATTTTGCAAAGATGTTGTTCAGCAGAACATCCTAATTCAGTAGCAACGGAAAAGGTGGCATGGCAAGATTATTCAGAAAAAGCAGTTCCAACCAGGTGACTGGGTACTCCTCTATGATTCTAGATTTAAAATTTTTAAAGGAAAATTCCATACACGTTGGATGGGAACTTATGAAGTGATCTGAGTATTCGAGAATGGAGCAGTAGAATTCAAAACTATTGATGGAAAAGATTCAGTATTCTTGGTAAATGGGCATAGATTAAAGAAGTATTTTCAGCCGCTTGCCAAGAAAGATTTTACACAACTCCAACAACAATTTGGGACGCTAGTGGTAAACAGTAAAACCAACCTTTTGAAAACATGAACTCTTCTTCTTCTCAAAGAAAAAATAAATTTAATATAAAATAAAATAAAAAAGTAAAGAAAAAATAATTTCCTATAATTGTGAAAATCAGTTCGCTGACATGATTGCAGAAGGGTCAACCTGAAAACCAGCTTGCTGGCGGGAAGATCAAAAATTTCTAATAAAAAGAGAATGTTGCTTGATCTTTAGATATGCTAGTAACCATCGAAGTAAAATCAGGTTCAACGGAGCCAACCTTTATACAATTGGGGTAATTAGCATGGATACATTTTATTTTCAAGTAACGCTTAATTCTCGTTGCAGTTATTTTTTCTTACACCAGTGCAGGCATACCTTCTAGAAAATTTTCTGCCTTTCTTCATATCCTATTTCGTAATGATCCCTTAGTTTTCTTCTTGAAATCCCAGTATAATTTACCTTCCCATATTCTTCTAAATTTACTTTATCCGCTTCGTAAAAAATCCCACTTACCCCTGATATTTTTTTCCCTATCCCACTTCTGTTTATTCCCTCTATGGTACTATTCCTGGAATCCCTGTAATGAAATTACTTCCCATTCTAAAAATTCCCCTTTCCCACTTCTTTGTTCCCTCGTGAATTCATTGCAGAATCTTATACACAGAGCAAAAGGATATGCTCTGAAGCATCAAGAAAGGGCGAAGAAAAATTCCAGAATTGAGGAAAGTGTCAGAAGTTCAGCCTATATTTTATTTAAATTCTTTGTTTTTTAAGATATTATGTTTTCACCAGTGCAAGCATGTTGTCCTATATAACAATGTAAACAGATACCAGCAGAACATATTATTCAAGCAGTGTAAGCATAACAGTGCAAGCATGCACCTCATCTGAAGCATAATATTTCTTCTTTTCAGAAGTATACACCATAGGAAAGTGGTCATCACAAAAGTTATAAGAAATTCTTTCATTTATTAATAAGTACATATGTTATCATATCAAATAGGAGAAATAATTTCAAAGTATACATTTTTTTTAAGAGTTAAGAGTCATAATTATTTTTTAATGAATACTAAAGATTTTTTGAATTATGAAGGAATGTGCGAATATTTAACCGTTGAGTATTTATATAAAACTCTCACCCGAAATATTGCGTCGATTTTCAATTAAAATTTAGAGAATGTTTTATAATAAACTATCGGATGAGAGTTGGCCTTCGCTAAACTCTCGGCCGACAGTTGGCTTGGGTAAACTCTCGGGCACAAACTCTCGGCCGAGAGTTTTTTAAACTTTCGGTGGAGAGTTTATCCGCGCAGTTAAATATAGCCTGTGCTGGTTTAAACTATCAGTTGAGAGTTTTAAATTTCTCTATCGAGATTTTAATAAATATCTCGTCCGAGAAATTATCTCGGCCGAGAGTTTCTGGTCAACGAAAAACCCAGAAAATTATACAGTTTTCAGGAACCTACAACTTTGGAGGGGCGGAACACCTACAAAAGAAAAATGTTATATTTCGGACCAAGTACCATTAGATTCATCTCTGAATCTAGTTTCTGATGATGTAAGATTTGTGGAGTTTCATTAAAAAAATCAAATTTTTATTAATTTTATACTAAACTGTGTCACTGTGGAATTTCATTGTTCGGAAAATTGCACTGAATGAAAATTCAATAACTTTAAAATGGCAACACCAAAAAATTCAGAAAAATCATATTGCAATTCCTCTCCCTATATACTTCAAAAAGTTACTCTCAGTTTTCTTATTGACGATCACATTGAAAAGAAAATCTAGGGGTCATAAAATGTACTGAAACATCACCATTTTTCTGTCTTCGTCCATTTCAAAAAATAATAAAAAATAGTAATTTAATCTGAAAATTACCGAAAAATAGTCAGTGCACTAGTGCAATATATGTAGATTATGATGATATGGTTTATTTCCAAAAAATGAATAACCTTCCCTAAAAAAGTTAGGGTTCAAAAAATGACTATTTATGTTTGCCTCAAAATTTCAAATATATGCAGTTAGTAAACAAAAAATTTACCCCTCTATATGTCAATATTTAAAAAAAAAAATTGATTATGGAGGTAAGACAATTCTCTACAAATATTTTTTTATGTCAAAGCATAATTTGCATTAAAAGTATGAGTTTAATGGAGTTGAAGTTGAAAAAACATAGAAATTTACAATTTTCAATGTCAAAAAAGAGCAAAAAGTGTTTCCCAACTTCATGTTTTCACCCACGTTGCTTAGAAATAATTACTCTGCATTCCTCCATAACCTTAATGTCCTTTCACTCATATCATTCCCTTACCTAGCCGTTAAAATCGCCGCCACCAGTACCAATTCGGCACAATTCAAAGATGTTGCGCAACTATGGATAGTTTGGTGGAAGGAATTAGTGATGAGACAGAAGGGACGGGAGACGCTTGGATCCCTATTTATAAAAAGCTCAATTTTTCGGTGTTGCATGCAGCTTTCGTTGGAATTTTCATAACTGTTAGCATCAAAGCCACCTATTCGTTGTGAACTGTCATCCCTCAGCGAGGTAGATCAGATCACCAAGTTTCGCAATAGTCTTGCACTATTGCGAGACTCAGGCTTTGTTCCGTTCCTGCAGAAATTTAACGGGCACAACAGGGAGGTGGCCCTATAGTTTGCACAAATTTTTAAAAACGACCATGTAAAGATTGGGCCCCTAAGATTTAAAGTCACGGAAAAATCAATAACAGCAGGGATGGGCTTACAGAACACTAGTGTGCAGTACTTTAAAAATCAGAAGCTCGAGAGGAAGCATTGGCAACATTTCGTTGTTGATAAAGACATGAATGTAAATTGGAAGAAAGGAGTCCCACGTAGCACCCTGCTGGGGCAATGGCGGGACCTCCTTTTTATTCTTCAGAAATCCGTGACTTGTGAGGGGAGGTACTCCCTCACCTTTTTGTATCATTTCAGGATGCTGCAACATTTTGAACCTGGTCGGCACATCTGATGGAGGATGGATTTCACTTAATTTTTTCTTAAGAGTTTAGAGAAGATGGCCAAGGGTGTATAGGGAGCATGGGCGGACTAGGTCGATAAGAAATTGTGTCATCATGGCCTGATCAAGATCTTGGTATAGAAATAGTTGAAGACTAAAAAATGACCTGAGAGACACTGTTGGAACATCTAAAGGAAACATAGAACCCCACCAGTACGATCAAAGGACCGAGTAAGAGTGCGAAGAAAATTCCTTCTTGCACCAGTGCAAGAAGGAAACGAATTGGGAAATCAACAGAAAAAATGGTTCCATCTCCAAAGAAATAGAAGACCGCGGGTACACCTGTCAAAGAATTTCCACCAGTACATGAACAGACCCCCGAGGAAGATGATTTGCTGTCAATCCTTGCAGACGTAGCAAAATCTGTAGAAGTCGAAGATGATATACTGCTGGCCGATTTCATTAAATAGAACCGGAAAAAGGATGATGAACCTGGTGCGGGTGAAGAACCACAGTCTCCATAAGACATTGAGTCCCATCCTACACCAGTGCAAGATGGACTAGAACCAGAAGAGACGGCACAGGAAAAGGAAGAGTCAGCACAGAATAAGGAAGACTTGGCACAGGAAAAGGAAGAACCGGCACAAGAAGAAAAAGAACTGACACAGGAAGAAGAAGAACCAAAATAGCTAGAATATGAAGAAGAAATAGAAGAAGTAGAAGGAGAAGAAGAAGAACTGGAAGAGTTAGAAGAAGAAAAAGAACTAGAAAAAGAAGAAGTGTTGACTGAAACTCCAAGGGATACTGAGGTCCCTGAAGAAAATACAGCCCCTATTGAGATAGAGAAGGAAGAAGATTCGGTAGCTTCTTCTACTTAGATACTTGAGCTCGAGCTTCAAATACAGAATTTAGAGCAGCTCGTAGCCAAAACACAAGAAGAGAAAGAACAAAATAAGGAAGAGTTCACGGCGGAAATCCAAAATAAGAAAGGAGAAGTCAGGGTATGGAAGTACCGTGCTTCACAATGTTTTAGACGGCTTAAAAGGTGATGAAGAAATTGAAGAGCAGCAAAAAGATGAAGTCTGAAACACTGCAGACTGATGATAGTACACCGGAGCAGGAGTGAGCTGGAACACTCAAAATTTTGAAGTTTTTTGCAGAGGTAAAGATTTGTGTGAGGACACACAACAACTTAGGGATGGGAGGATGTTAGCCCCTCAATTTGTTCTCTTTTTACTACTTTTCCCTTCCTAAATCATAACCAATTACCCCTGTTTCACCTCCTTTATGCATCCTCATCCTGCACCAGTCCAAGCATGGTGAAATATTTTGTACAAACCTTTATTATTCATATTTTAATTCGATTTAGCATTTATTAAATATTTATTATATGATTTCTTACTTTTAAATTATTTTTTGTAACTTTTCGATATCTCCAATGTTGTTTGGTGGTTAGAATGCTTATCATGATTGATGATCCTAGTGCAGGATCAAATCCTGTACCGTGACCAGCACAACAGATATTCACGATGGATCCGAACCCTCTCGATCACCGCCTTGACTCAAGCAGTTTCCGCCACGACAGCACGTAATCCGAAGGCAGCCAAAGATTAGATCCATGAAGGATGGAAGCTGAAGGCCAATTTTGCAAAACCATTTTATTTTGAAGACCGAAAAATCTAAATTCTACATTTTGTTATAAAGTAGTTGAACGATCTGTTTTGGCCTTCGGCCAACAGATCTATATAATGTAATTTGTAAATAGGACTTGGTAGCGAAAGTTTTGAGAGAATAGAGAAGAACAGAAAGGCGATAGCAGGTTGTTTTGTTATCCCCCAGATCTGGGTTGAACATGTATTCATGCATGTATTTGCCTCAATGATCTAATAAAAAGGAATTTCGCCTTGGTTTCATGAATCATGTTTTTATGGTTTGGTTGATTAATTAAATTAAGTGCTAAGTAGCGTTTTTGCTTAAGAGGGAAACATGCTGGTTGGCTAGGGCCCAGCCAACCCAGCATGTTTACCGCATTCTCTTCTTTCTGTAATTTATATTTTATCGTCAAAGTGTGATTTAGCGCATAAATTCCTGTCTGTGTGAAACGGATCCATTGCGTGAAGAAAATAGAATTTATTTTCTTACAATTTATTTTCCTGCTATTTATCTTCCTGCAATTTACTTTCCTGCATTGATTTCAGATTGGCTTTCTTCGCCTGGTCCAAGCAGGAGAAATCATCCTGCGCCAGTGCACGTTGGTGTGACATTTCTTTTCTGCAGTTTTGGTTGATTGGCTTTTCTGCTTCGTCCAATCAGGAAACACACACCTGCACCAGCGCATGTTGGTGTGTTACAGCAAGTCTTTATTTACTTCCCGTAACTTTCTTTCCTTGAATGATTATGACAAGATAGATGTTTATGTTTCTTTATTTATGCACTTCATTAAATTCGGAAACATCAACTTTTCATATATGCAATTTGGTTTTACAACAAAGTAGCACCTTCGACAATTAAATAATCATTTCAAGAATCAAAAGCTAAGTGCAGGAAATTCTGATTTGGTGCAAGAACTAGTTTCTTGTCATAGGATCTAAGTGCTTTGAACCTTGAACATTTCGAGCCCTTGCATGAAGTAGAAAAACCCTCAGTAAAGACACAGTTTATACCTTCTGCATAAAACTCTGATCCTGCACTAGTGCAGGACATATTAATGCAAGAAGGAAATCTCTAAGGAAGCAGATTTAAGGGCCCATCTAACGAGACTGCTAAAGTGCCTCTGATGAAGAGAAACACACTCTTAATATTTAAGCATAATCAACTAGAGTGATTGCCTTTTTATCTTTGATCCCCTTTTCACAAATGCATTCTTTCTTGTTTCAGTCTTAGATTATTTTGATGACTCAAGTTATCTTTTTCTCGTCTTGATTTGATTTTGCAATATTTTCCTCAAAGAAAGTAGGGATTTATATCAGAGAGATTCATACCATCTCTGGCATTGCTTGTGCTTCGTCTCTAAGTTTACGAATCCCCCGGGTTGACAATTAAGTGTTGAGGAGTTCGCTTAAGTGTAATTCCTGCACCCAACAATACCTACTTTTGTTCACATTGTGTATATCCCAAGTGAAGATTATTTACCATGGATTGTGATATTTGTCGTAGAACTAGGCTTCACCTACGGTTGGATTTTGGAGCAGGCCTTCAAGTGGCGGCCTGTTGAGCGAAAAGTATTCCCAGAAAGACTTTCTAAGATGTAATAATCTATTCATCTATCTTCCAGCATGACCAAAATTAAATATGATTTTAAACGTTTGAAGAGGTAATAATTTTTCATCTATGTTTTTTAAACATTTTAATGGGTATTTTAAATGAATATAAGTTACTTCGTGTAAATGGACAAGTTTGAGAGCGATCTACTACCTGTTGTTATATTTATATGCACTGCTGAGCCTATCAAAGAACCTCCACTCACTGTCATAAAAACAATACTGTCAGCTTTGGTTGTAGACTATCCCATAGGAAAATTGTAATGTTACGTTTCCGATGATGGAGTATCCTCACTTACATTTTATGCTCTCTTGGAAGCTTCACGTTTTGCAAATATTTGGCTTCCATTTTTTTATAACTACTCCATTCAAGACAGATCACCAGAGGCATATTTCTGGGTAAGCTCTGCTCAGGGAAATGAAAATATGTCTTTCACTATAGAATGGA
Organism: Pinus albicaulis; assembly: GCA_034641835.2. Classification (NCBI taxonomy): domain Eukaryota; kingdom Viridiplantae; phylum Streptophyta; class Pinopsida; order Pinales; family Pinaceae; genus Pinus; species Pinus albicaulis. Next base: position 274,464,098 of record CM076580.1, read on the forward strand.
AGACTATGAAGGTAAATTTTTTATTTTTTAGTATTTTTAAACAATGGAATTGATAACTAGGTTGGGGCTATATTATTAGGCAATATTGTGTTTTTGAGGTGAAACCACATCGCCAATTCTAATACCCAATTATATTACATGGTTTATTGAATATATCATAGAGATTTAAACCTGATATCATATACTTTAAAGTATACTTCACACTCCTTAACAAATAACATAGTGGACACCAATTGAGTTACGACCGAGCTTTCTCGTTTCCTTTTTTTATTTTTATTTTCTGCCAATTGAGTTTTGCAAAGCTTATAAAAGGAGAGATTTAGGGTCTTTTGAAGAAATATCGCAACAATGAGTTTCTTGTCACAACTTCCTATTTTTACAGGGAAATATTATGATGTGTGGGCCATTAAAATGGAGAGCATGTTGAAGGCGCATGATGTTTGGGATCATGTCAAGTTTGGGTTTTCAGAATCTGAGAATGAAACAGAAGAACAAGATCTCACTAATGCAGAGAGGGAAAAATGGAAGAAAAACAAAAGGAAGAATGCATAAGCATTGTTGCTTATCCCATTTGTGGATGCAATTACTTTGTTGGGAATAATGACGAATTTGTTCTCTAAAATAAGATTTTGAATGTTTGGTTTTTTTTCTAAAGATGGTGGAAAAATTATCGAAATTCAACTAACTAAAAATATCTATCATAATTTAATTTAGTTGTCAATGTTAGAAGTTAATGTTGAGTTGTGATTTGTGATTTTTTGTGAGTTAATATATTGATCTCTAATAAAGCACTTGGTGGTGAGTTGGTTTTCATTATGTGTACTTTTTTTTTCTCCATCCATATGTGTAATAAGATGGATCAAACTGTTTGTATTGTTGCACGTTCATGTTTGCATGTTTGTTGTTTCACTGTGTGGTAGATGATTGAGCCTTGGAGCCGAAAAAACTTGTGGACGTAGTTATTGGTTCTCTAAATTTCCATGAATCCTTTCAACCGCTGACAGTTGTGAGAAATTTCGAGTGGTGCATAACACAATGACTAACAAATTTTTTAAGCAATACCATTTTGTATGTTTCGCTGCTTTGTCCATATTTTTCATCCAAACGAACAATGGGGCAGTCATAAATAGTTACTATTGGCTAATATTTATTGTTAAAATAGTTAATTAACTCTCGCATGAAGATTTTGTTATATTTAGAGAGTCAACTAAGGTTGAGTCAAGTCATGTTATGTGATACATGCGAAATTATGTGAAAATAATGAATCCGTTGACGTCAATTTATATTGCCGCGAAATGTTCTTTTGGAGGGGTTTCGTTGAATTTTCTGGTCGACGTAAAGTCAATTAAAATTTCGGCCAAAATTTTGTGTCATTAGACTTGACAGGCCGTCGGGGTAAAGAACAATTCAGACGAACTTTTTTTAAAAGTTCGGCCGAACTAACACGTCTGCACTTACAAAGAGCCGACATTTGAACAAATTTCTTCAACTTTGGATTGATTAAACTCCATGAAACTTTGTGAATTAATTTTCAGAACCAAGACAAGCATTTGCAGAATTCAATCTACTTTCAGGAAATATAAATTTTATGGAATTTCATAAATATTTACTATTTTTAATTAATTTTGTAATAAAACAGGCGCAAACAATTTTTGAAGGTCATTATGATTCAGTGAAATCAATATTTTGTATCTTCCAAAATACACTGTAAAAAAGTTGAAAAAATTATGGTGCATTATATTGGTCCATCGTCTGTAATGGGTAGTTTTTATTTTTTTTAGTTTATAACTTATATGTTGAGAAATTTTATGCGTCCCGAAACATATTCAAAATATGCATTTTTTTCATATTGGGTCAGTTTAAAAAATTATAGTAATTATGATATGCATAATTTGGTTTCGTAAATATAACGAAATCGAAGTAGAATCTGTCTAGATTGTTGTAACACATTTTGTTTCTCAAAAACAAAAAAATTTCAAAGAATATACTAGCGCGTATTAACATGATTTTTTATGAATCCCTTGATTGTTAAAAAACACACACTCAAAGAAACACTAAGTTGACATATCAAATGTGTATAAAAAAATTCCAAAAAATAAGTAATAGAAAGCTAATAACATTTCTGACAACTTTTATTTTCATCACAAAATGAAATTCTAAACAGGAAAATTGTTTTGGCTTGAAGAAAGTTGAAGAACGGAAAAAAAAATGAAATTTTTTTGTCAAAAAAGGGCAAAAAGTGTAACCCAACTTCATTATATATATATATATATATTCCAAGGAATCTAACAACTAATCATTTTTTTTCCAAAAATAGCCAACTCACCTATTATGCATGCATTACAAAAGAAACTTGGGTGTTGTAAGCCTAGCTGAGACATAGACCAGCATGCATGTTTGAGTTGTCATGAGTCATTTTTTAGTTTAGCAGTCGTAATTAAGGGGGAGTGTTAAAATAGTTAATTAACTCCCGCATGAAGAGTTTGTTATATTTAGAGAGTCAGTTATGTGATACATGAATTTAGTGAGTATTTTTCATGTCAAGCTATATTAGGTGAGTCACTAGTCGAAAAGGTTAAATATCCTTCACCGAGTTCATTATTATAAATTGAAATTTGTGTGATCAATAGAAGAGTTTCAGCTCGTGTGTGTTTTGTATGTGAATTATTTGTCTTATTTTGTGTTTTATATCCTCTTCCTTTCCAATAAATTTGGTATTAGAGCTGATGAAGGATCACAAGATCCGTGGAGCTTGTAGAGCCAATGAGAAAAAGGCAAAGAGTAGAAGGCCATTTTTTTTTTGCAAAATCGTCAGACTATTAAGGAATGCATAGTTCTGCACGTTCTTAGTGGAAAACTATGCAGGTTCGCACATTCTTAGTATAAAAACTGTGCACATATCCTGAAGCTTCAAAGTTGTCATAATTTGGGTTTTTTGTGCGGTTTATTAAACTTGAGTGTGTGCAAGCCCAAAACACGTTAAAAAGGCCAACAATCATGAGAAAAAGAAAAGAAAACGGTTGAATAGTGATACGTGACAATATTTTTTAAAAGGTTTGATATTTTTTAAAATTAAGAGGTCACATGATTATAAAAGGATCTTTTAAGGAGGTATAAAAAGGATTTTTAAAAAGGGTTATATATTATAACAAGGGAGCTTATTATAAAAGGTTTTTTTTATATATAAATCTTTTATAAAATATTTATTACATAAAAAGCAATAAATTAGGGTTTTTTTGAAGGGGAATTTAAAAACAAAAAGAGTTTTTCTAAACTTATAAAAGGAGAGATTTAGGGTTTTTTGAAGAAAGATCAGAACAACGAGTTTCTTGTCACAACTTCCTCTTTTTACATGAAAAGATTATGATGTGTGGGCCATTAAAATGGAGACCATGTTGAAGGCACATGATGTTCAGGAGTATGTCAAGTTTGGTTTTTTAGAACCTCAGGCTGAAGCAGAAGAACGAGATCTCACTAATGCAGCGAGGGAACAATGGAAGAAAAACAAAAGCAAGAATGCACAAGCATTGATGCTTATCCCATTTGTGGATGTGATTACTTTGATGGGAATAATGAAAAATTTGTTCTCTAAAATATGATTTTGAATGTTTTTTTTTTTTTTAAAGATGGTGGAAAAATTATTAGAATTCAACTTAGTAAAAATATCTATCATAATTTAATTCAGTTGTCAATGTTAAAAGTTAATGTTGAGTTGTGATTTGTGAATTTTTGTTAGTTAATATATTGATATCTAATAAAGAACTTGGTGGTGAGTTGGTTTTCATTACACGTAATTTTTTTTTTCTCTATCCATATGTGTAATAAGATGGATCAAACTGTTTGTATTGTTGCATGTTCGTCGTTGCATGTTTTTTGTTTCACTGTGTAGCAAATGATTGAGTCTTGGAGCCAAAAAAAAACTTGTGGACTTAGTGACTGGTTCGCAAAATCTTTGTGAATCCTTTCAACCGCTGACAATTGCGAGAAGTTTCGAGTGGTTTGTAACACAACGAATAACAGTTTTTATAAGCAATACCATTTGGTATGTTTCGCTTCTTTTTCCATATTTTTTATCCAAACGAACAGTGGGACAATTATCACTAGTTACTATTGCCTAATATTTCTTATTAAAATAGTTAATTAACTCTCGCATGAAGAGTTTGCTATATTTAGAGAGTTAGTTAACTGAGCCTTGAGTCAAGTTGAGTTATGTGATACATGAATTTAGTGAGTATTTTGCATGTCAAGCTATATTAGTTGAGTTGCTAGTCGAAAAGGTTAAATGTCCTTCACCCAGTTCATTCTTATAAATTGAAGTTTGTGTGATCAATAGAAGAGCCACAGCTCGTGTGTGTTTTGTGCGTGAATTATTTGTTTTATTTTGTGTCTTATATCCTCCACCTTTCCAAAAAATTGGTATCAGATTTGATGAAGGATCACAAGATCCGTGGAGCCTGCAGAGAGAGTGAGAAAAGGCCCAAGAGCAGAAGGCCGGATTTTTTTTTTTTTTTGCAAAATCATCGGACTGTTAAGGAATGTGTACGTCTACATGTTCTTGGTAAAAAAAATATGCAGGTCCGCACGTTCTTAGTACAAACACTACGCACATATCTTGAAACTCAAAATTTGTCATAATTTGGGTTTTTTTTGCGGTTTATTAAAATCCAGTGTGCGCAAGCCTGAAACACATTAAAAAGGCCAACAGTCGTGAGAAAAATTCAAACAAAGTGTTGAATAGTGATAAGTGACAAGATTTTTGAAAAGGTTTGATATTTTTTAAAATTAAGAGGTCACATGATTTTAAAAGGATATTTTAAGGAGATACAAAAGGATTTTTAAAAAGGGTTATATATTATAACAAGAGAGCTTATTATAAAAGGTTTTGTGTGAATTATTTGTGTTATTTTGTGTCTTATATCCTTTGCCTTTTCAAAAAATTGGTATCAAAGTTGATGAAGGATCACAAGGTCCGTGGAGCTTGCAGAGCCAGTGAGAAAAGGGCCAAGAGCAGAAGGTCAGATTTTTTTTTGTTGTAAAATCGTCGGACTATTAAGGAATGTGTAGGTCCGCACGTTCTTAGTAAAAAAATTGCGCACATATCCTGAAACTTCAAAGTTGTCACGATTGGGGTTTTTTGTGCGGTTTATTAAACTCGAGCATGCGCAAGCCCTAAACGCGTTAAAAATGCTGACAATCATGAGAAAAAGTAAAGCAAAGGGTTGAATAGTGATACATGACAAGATTTTTGAAAAGGTTTGATATTTTTTAAAATTAAGAGGTCACGTGATTATAAAAGGATATTTTAAGGAGGTATAAAAGGAATTTTAAAAAGGGTTATATATTATAACAAGGGAGCTTATTATAAAAGCTTATATATATATATATATATTATAAAAATAAATAAATTAGGATTTTATCGAAGAGGTATTGAAAAAAAAAGGAATTTTGCAAAGCTTATAAAAGGGGAGATTTATGGATTTTCGAAGAAAGATGACAACAATGAGTTTCTTGCCATAAATTCCTCTTTTGACAAGGAAATATTATGATGCATGGGCCATTAAAATGGAGACCACATTTAAGGTGCATGATGTTTGAGATCATGTCAAGTTTGGGTTTTCAAAACCTCGGAATTAAGCGGAAGAATGAGCTCTCACTAATGCAGAGAGGGAACAATGGAAGAAAGAAAAATGAAGAATGCACAAGAATTTCTGCTTATTCAACAGGGAGTGGGCCGAGTAGTGTTCCAGAAGATTATGATCATGTCTTCAGTAAAGAAATCATGGGAAACTTTGGCAACAAGCTATCAAGATATGGCCAAAATCAATATTGTTAAATTGCAGAATACTAAGAGAGATTTTGAAATTCTGGAGATGAAGGAGACAGAGGAAATTGATTCTTTCATGAATTGGGTCATGTTTGTCGTAAATGAGTTAAAAATTTATGGGGAAGACATTAAAGATAGAACAATTATTGTGAAATTCTTTAGATATTTGTTTAACAAGTTTGATGTTGTGGTAGCAACCATAGAAGAAGCCAAGGATTTGGAAACACTGACAGTTGATGAGTTGATGGGATCACCTCTATCGCATGAAGAAAGGATAGACATAAATAAGCATTCCACTCTAGAAATTTCTTTCAAAATCCAGGTTTCTATTTCAAGAAGCAGAGGTCGAGGCAGAAGTAGATCGAGAGGTAGAGGATGAGGCGGAAGATATGGTGGTCAAAGAGATGGACGAGAAGAGCATGAACATGAAAGTGGAAGCAACAAGAGAAGGTTCACCAATAATAAAAGTGTTGAAAAATAAAAGGTGAGATGTTATTATTGAAATAAATTTGGTCATTATTCCTGTGTTTGAAAGAAAAATATAGTTGATCATGGAAACTAGAGAGGTAATGTTAGTACAAAGAATAATAACTCCATGTTCCTAGCTTGCCATAACGTGAATGAACCATCCGATAATGTATGGCTATTAGCTAATGGTTGCAGTTCCACATGACATGCAACAAGAATTTGGTTGCATATTTGGATCAATCTATGAAGACATAGGTAAAGTTGGGGTGATCTGAAAATGAAACTGAGTTACTTAGTTCTAATACAGAGATTGACTGTAGGGGCATTTACTGGATATGTCACCCTTAAAGAAAGGATGAGATCTAGAGGCTACCTGGCTCTTTACAGACTCTGTCTATAGAAATTTTTAGAGATTAACACTCATGTTCTTAAAATGCGGAATTTACCAAGATATTTCCTAGTTCTTGTACAAAATGTGAATGACAGTATTACTGAAAAATTATTATATGCATTAGCTATTTCGAAATGAAAAGATTTTAAAATGTAAATCTATGAATGTTTAGATTTAACACTTTCAGATCAATCACATAAGCAATACCATAAGACAAAGAAGTTTGTGACGGAGTTCGTCCCTCCTGGACTACGTCTCCAGGTCTGCCTCAGAAATGTGCATTCGTTGTATTCTTTAAGCCAAGAGAAATACTACAAATCAGTATCAGTCAAGAAGCACGACTGATGTTTGTAGATATGGACTATCTCTTGAATAGGCTAACTAATACAAGCTATTTTCTTTCAACAATTAAGAAAATACATGGATGATTTGCACATTAAAAAATTGAGGAAATGAAGCTTGATGGACCTTTCACTGGATGGTGGCTGAAAGAGTTTTAGAAAGTCGAAGTTGATCTCGTCAATCATCAGCGTACTTCGATACTGAATTTATGCAAGTAGGATGGCCTTTTATCCTTTAATAAACCTGCAACAATAAACTCTCCACCAATTATATCTTCTGTCTTCTTAAGAGTGCCTACTTCTTCTTGAAGTAGGGAAAACTCTCCTCAACACTCCTCTATTTACAAAGAACTTTATTCTCTATATATATTAGGAGTACATACTTTCATGGCTTCACAAATCTGCCTCAAACCTCTGTATGCTGTAATTAGCAATTTGTTTGAGGAGTTGGAGAGATAAGAGGTTCAAAATCCCTTCTACACAATCCTAGGGATTAATATTTCCAACCTTAGGATTGAAATTAAATTTAAATACCCATTTTAAAACTTTGGATATGATTTTAGCCACAGAGTGAGCTAACCGGGAGGAGGAGAAGCCTATGGCATGTGATCAGTGGTAGGCGCAACAGTCTTAGCTCCGACGGTCATGTTCTGACAACTGTCATCCACAACTCTGACGCGGTTTCGGTAATAACTGGCGGTTTTGACTCTGGCGGTCACTCCAATGGTTCTGGTCACATGTTTATCTGATGCTATCAACTACAAACCTGTCACATGAAACCTCGACGCAGTTTACCTCTATGGTTTGGACAACTGTTACATTACATCCTGCGGTCATCCAACTTTCGCTGTGGTCTTTACACCTGTCACTTGGAATAACATATCTCTGACATGGTTTTATTTCCACGCAGTTTATATAATGTTGTGGTTTTGTTTTAATGTTTCAAAACATAACCCGAACCTTTCCATAGGTTTATAAAACCCATCTTTCAAACCTTTTAATTAGGTTTTTGACTATGGATTTAACCCCGACTTCCGAACCATTTATAAAAAGGTTTATGGTTTGAATATAGCGCTAGGACTTTACAGTATAGGTCGTTTTGACATAGTCCTTTTACACCTAAAAAATCTTAATGCTAGGACTTAGGACTTTAATTGACATTTAATCCTAGGAATAGACTTAAACTTAGTCCTTTTCACCTTAGGATCTTTTTTATCCAATAAGGTTTACAAAGCGGACTACAAACATTTTCGACCTTTACAATTAAGACTTAGGACAAGTTTTATTACATAAGTCTTGGACAAACTAGTTGTTTTGTCGCAGGTCGACTTGAAGATGTCTTTATTGGCACTTTTGAAACATATTTGTTGGTGTCGAAACTGAAGTCGATGTTGATCGATGTCGAAAATTTGAACTCACAAATTGATGACCATCTTGATCAATACCTGAATTATTACATAATCGATAATTACCAAATTCCAAATGACCATCTTGGTTGTTTGGGTAATTTTGATACAACTTTAATAATCTGAAATTGGATCACACCTCCCAACTTAAGAACTTTTGGTTCTCCAAAAGTTTTATTTCAATACTTTTGAAAACAAATTCTAGAACCTAGTTACAACTTTACTAGATCTAGATAATCATTAAAAAATTATTTAAGCATAAGGCATGAAGTCTGCCCAATTCCATTCAACACTTGTTTGTTCTCTAGCAGGTGACTTGGATTCTTCTTGAGCTGCTAGTGTTGATACTGTTTTCTTTGGAAGCATTGGACAATTTTCTTTGACATGCCCTAACAGTTTACAGTTTTGACAAGTTTTCTCCTTCTTACTTGATGATGAGTTTCCGAAGTTGCTTGCTGATTGAAATGAAATTGATTCTGAACATTTCTTTACATGCAATGCCTTATCATTCTCTGAAGGCTGAATTTTTGTCGCTCCAATTTGTTTTCCGTAAGCCTTTTTCTTCCAACATTGTTCCACACAATGCCAAGGACTCTTGCAAAAATTACATAGATAGATCCTCTTGACTGTTTCAATTATCCAATTTTGATAAAAGAAATCACTATCAGAATCATTACTATTAGAGGACCGAGGTTTCTTACCTTTTCTATCTTGAAGCTTTTCTGGTAAAAGTTCTGGATGTTTTGACCAACATCGGTCAGAGATGTGACAAAGCTTCCCGAAATAGTCACATTTTATCACATCACATCCTAGACCTAGATTCTTAGGTCTCTCTTGTACCTGGATAGGTTGAAGTCTCCCTTGTCCATTTTTCCCCAAGCCTTCGCCTTCCCAGTATCCCATGGCTTTCATCATCGATAAGCCTTTCCTTTTAGGGATCACACTGAGTTTCTGACTGGAAACTTCTTCAGATTCATAATCACTTTCTTGTGAAATAAGTGAATCAACATTTTCTTCAGCTTGAGATTGAGAAAAGGAGCCAATGGCTTCCCTTGTTGACTTTGGTGAAGATGAGAGAGAAGAACTACTTTTAAGAGAAAGTGTAGGCTTTTTGTCATTGAAAGCTGCATCTTTCATAAGAGGAATGCTTCCTCTTTTATTTCTCTTTAAGTCTTCTAATTCTGATCGCAGACTTTGCTTGTCGCTCTCAAGTGCTTCCACCATTCTGCGCAATGCAGCATTCTCCTGCCGAATTTTCAAATTGAACTCTTCGAGTTCCCTTAGCTTTGACAACTGTCGAGTGTTCCTGCCCATATTGTACCTGCAAATAACTAGCTCCTCTGATACCACTTGATCTGAAAATGAAACTGAGTTACTTAATTCTAATACAGAGATTGACTATAGGGGCATTTACTGGATATGTCACCCTTAAAGAAAGGATGAGATACAAAGGCTACTTGGCCCTTTACAGACTCTGTCTATAGAAATTTTGAGAGATTAACACTCAGGTTCTTAAAATGCAGAATTTACCAAGATATTTCATAGTTCTTGTACAAAATGTGAATGGTAGTATTACTGAACAGTTATTATATGCATTAACTGTTTAGACATGAAATGATTTTAAAATGTAAATCTATGAATGTTTATATTTAACACTTTCACATTAATCACATAAGCAATACCATAAGACAAAGAAGTTTGTGACGGAGTTCATCCCTCCTGGACTACGTCTCCGGGTCCGCCTTAGAAATGTGCGTCTGTTGTATTCTTCAAGCCAAGAGAAATACTACAAAGAAGTATCAGTCAAGAAGCACGACTGATGTTTGCAGATATGGACTATCTCTTGAATAGGCTAACTGATACGAACTCTTTTATTTCAACAATTAAGAAAAGACATGGATGATTTGCACATTAAAAAACTGAGGAACTGAAGCTTTATGGACCTTTGACTGGATGGTGGCTGAAAGAGTTTTAGAAAATCGAAGTTGATCTCGTCAATCATCAACGTACTTTGATACTGACTTTATGCAAGTAGGATGGCCTTTTCTCCTTCAATAAACCTGCAACAAGAAACTCTCCACGAATTATATCTTCTGTCTTGTTAAGAGTGTCTGCTTCTTCTTGAAGTAGGGAAAACTCTCCTCAACACTCCTCTATTTACAAAGAACTTTATTCTCTATATATATTAGGAGTACATACTTTCATGGCTTCATAAATCTTCCTCGAACCTCTGTATGCTGTAATTAGAAATTTTTTTGAGGAGTTGGAGAGATAAGAGGTTCGAAATCCCTTCTACACAATCCTAGGGATTAATATTTCCAACCTTAGCACTGAACTTAAATTAAAATACTCATTTTAAAACTTTGGATATTATTTTAGCCATAGAGTGAGCTAATCGGGCGGAGGAGAAGCCTGTGGCATGTGATCAGGCGGCGAGCGCAATGATCTTAGCTCCAGCAGTCATGTTCTGACAACAATCATCCACAACTCTGACGCGGTTTCGCTAACAACTGGAAATTCTGACTTTGGCGGTCACTCCAACGGTTCTAGTCACATGTTTATCCGATGCTATCAACTATAAACCTGTCACATGAAACCCCGACGCAGTTTACCTCTGTGGTTTGGACAACTGTTACATTAAATCCTGTGGTCATCCAACTTTCTGCTACGGTATTTACACCTGTCACATGGAATAACATATCTCTTACACGGTTTATATAACACTATGGGTTTTTTTAATGTTTCAATACATAACCCGAACCTTGCCATAGGTTTATAAAACCCATCTTTCGAACCTTTTAATAAGGTTTTTGACTATGGATTTAAACCCAACTTTTGAACCCTTTATAAAAAGGTTTATGGTTTGAATATAGCGCTAGGACTTTACAATATAGGTCATTTTGACATAGTCCTTTTACACCTAACAAATCTTAATGCTAGGACGTAGGACTTTAATTAACATTCAGTCCTCGAAAATTAAAGTCCTAGGAATAGACTTAAACTTAGTCCTTTTCACCTTAGGATCTTTTTTATCCAATAAGGTTTACAAAGCGGACTACAAACATTTTCAACCTTTACAATTAAGACTTAGGACAAGTTTTATTATATAAGTCTTGGACAAACTCGTTTTTTTTGTCGCAGGTCAACTTGAATATGTCTTGATTGGCGCTTTTGAAACTGAAGTCGATGTCGATCGATGTCGAACATTTGAACTCACAAATTTATGACCATCTTGATCAATACCTGAATTATTACATAATCGATAATTACCAAATTCCAAATGACCATCTTGGTTGTTTGGGTAATTTCAATACAATTTTAATAATCTAAAATTGGATCATGGGGATTGAAAAAAATGTGGATGTAGATGGAAAATGAGTGGTTAACATTCTGACCAAGCAGTGGGAGCCAAAGACAATCTCAGAGGTATATTATGTTCCTAGTCTCAAACAAAATTTGATAAGTGTTGGTCAGTTGACGCAGACAGGATACCGAGTCATATTTCAAGGACAAGAGTGTGTTATTTATGATAAGCCCCTAAGCAAGAAACTGATAGCAAAGGTGCAGATTCCAAAGAACAAACTCTTTCCTCTAATTAAGAATTACAGTGATTAGGTGAGTTATTTTATAGTTGAATGTTCTAATGATTATTAGTTGTGGCACTTTCAGTTTTGACACTTTCACTTTGTTGGTTTAAGATTGTTGCAGCAGAAACAGATGGTTATAGGATTGCCTCCCATCAAAGGACATGCTAGTACTTGTGAGTGTTTCATCTTGGGAAAGCAACACCGTGAAATTTTTCCAAAAGGAGTTGCATACAGAGCAAGACAAGCTCTTAAGCTAGTGCATACAAACTTGTGTGGAGCTATGAGGACACATTTGATTGGTGGAAGTTGTTACTTCTTCACTTTTGTTGACGACTATATCATAAATACTTGGGTTTACTTCTTGAAGGAGAAGTCTGAAGCTTTTTCAAAGTTCAAATAACTCAAAGCCTTACCACAGAACCAAAGTGATCGAAAAATCAAGGTATTGAGGTCAAATCGTGGTGGAGAATATGATTCAAAGGCATTCCATGATTAACGCAAACAACATGGAATTAGAAGACAGTTTACAACCAAATACACACCGCGAAAGGATGGTGTAGCATAGAGAAATAACATAGAAATTATGAACATGACAAGAAGCATGTTGACAGGAAGAAACTTGTCTAATGAGTATTGGGTAGAAGCAATTACATGCAATGTTTACGTGATAAACATATCACCTATAAAGGGTGTGATGAGTAGAGTAGCAGAAAAAGGATGGTGAGGTATGTCATGTAGCGTATCTCATATTAGATTTTTTGTATGTGTAGCATATGCACATGTACCTAAGAAGATAAGTGGAAAATTGGATGATAAAAGTGAAAAATGCATATTTACTGGTTATAGTGAGTAGTCAAAATATTACAAATTATATAATCCTGTCACCAAAAATACCATAATCAGCAGAGATGTTGTGTTAAAAGAAAAAGAGTCATGGAATGGGACTGTAGAAAAAAAAATTGATGCACAAGCACCATTGATGGAAAAGTATGATGTAGTAGAGAAGGATCATGAAGAATCAAAAGAGAAAACACTAGCAAGGACTTCGAGATTTTATGAGCAACATGGATCTTCAAGCAGATCAACAAACCAGAATTCTCCCAGCAACCAATCAGGTGATGAATCAAGCAATGGTAAGATAAAGATGAGAAGTTTAAAATATATTTATGATGATTTGGATGTTAGTTCAAATTTTTCATTGTTATCATTCCAACCTTCTTTGTTTGAAGAAGTAATTAGAGATGAAAATTGGTTGCACGCCATGGATGAAGAAAATGAAGCTATTGAAAAGAATGATATATGGAATTTGGTTAATTTGCGAAAGGATAAAAACCTCATTGGTGTGAAGTGGGTATACATGACAAAGTTGAATGAGAAAGGTGAAATTGAGATATTTAAAGCAAGACTTGTAGCAAAAGGATTCTCACAACGACCTAGAATAGAATTTGGAGAAACAATTGCTCCAGTAGCCATATTGGATACTGTAAGAGCAATTCTAGCCACAACAACTCAGAACAAGTGGAAAGTATATCAGATGGATGTGAAATCAACCTTCTTGAATGGAATTATAGAAGAAGAAATTTATGTGCAAGAACCCCCATGTTATGAAATTGAAGGTAAAGAAGATAAAGTTTACAAGTTGAAGAAAGTACTCTATGGACTTAAGCAAACACCTAAAGCATGGTATAGAAGAATCAACAACTACATGATTAAGAATAGATTTTGCAGAAGCAACATTGAGCCTACCTTATACACATTGAAGTTAAATGAGAATGGACATATTTTAATTGTTCACTTATATGTTGATGACATTATTTTTATAGGTGATATGTTAGATGAATTTAAAGCAACCATGATTAAATAATTTAAGATGACAAATCTTGGTCTCATGAAATATTTTCTTGGCATAGAAGTTGAGAAATCTAAAAAATGAATTTTTACTTGTCAAAATAAATATGCAAGAGATTTGTTGAAAAGATTCACGATGGAGAATTGCAAACCTGTACCTACACCATTTGCAACAGGTACAAAGTTAAGCAAGGATGATGAAGGATCAAATGTCAATCCAACTCTATTCAAAATATTGGCTGGAAGCCTCATGTATCTCACAACTACAAGGCTAGATATTATACAAGGAGTGATTTTGATTTCCATATTTAAGACGACTCTAGAATACACACATTGGAGTGCAAGAAAAAGAATTTTGAGATACATAGCAGGAACTAGAGATTGTGGCATAATGTATGCAAGTACAAAAAAGAAATATTTGATCGGATTTACAAATAGTGATTTTGCAGGTAGTTTGGATGATAGGAAGAGCACTTTTGGTTATGTGTTCCATCTTGGTTCAGGTGTGATTTCATGGGCATCTAAGAAGCAACCTATTGTGACACTATCATCAACAAAAGAAGAATATGTAGCAACAACATCAACAACATGTCAAGAAGTATGGTTAAGAGAAGTACTGCATGGACTCAAGCTAAAATAATAAGGATCAACATAAATATATTGTGACAACACCTCAACCATACTTCAGTATCCAAGAATATTGTATTTCATCAAAAGAGAAAGCATATTGATACTAGATATCACTTTATTAGAGAACTTGTGATCAATGGAGAAGTTCACTTGAAACCTCGTAAATCTAGTGATCAACTGGCTGATATATTTACTAAGTCATTAGCCAAATATGTGTTTGAATTTCACAAAAGAAACTTGGGTGTTGTAAGCCTAGCTGAGACATAGACCAGCACGCATGTTTGAGTTGTCATGAGTCATGTTTTAGTTTAGCAATCGTAATTAAGGGGGAGTGTTAAAATAGTTACTTAACTCCCGCATGAAGATTTTGTTATATTTAGAGAGTCAGTTAACTAAGCGTTGAGTCAAGTCAAGTTATTTGATAGATGAATTTAGTGAGTAGTTTGCATGTCAAGCTATATTATGCGAGTCACTAGCTGAAAGGGTTAAGTATCCTTCACCTGCTCCATTATTATAAATTGAAGTTTGTGTTCTCAATAGAAGAGCCGCAACTAGTGTGTGTTGTGTGTGTGAATTATTGGTGTTATTTTGTGTCTTATATCCTCTTCCTTTCCAACAAATCACTGTTATTAAAAAAAAACAATCCATACCACTTGGAATTATTTGTTGGTAGTTTGTAAGAGAATTTTTTTCACTCTAATTAAATGTTTGAATTTCTAATCTTAAATCATTGATCCCTGTCTCTTGCTCTTGTCATATGCCTCTAAGTTTTGAACAATTAACAATATACAAACCCATGTTATTAATCATTAAACTTATTTAATTTATACATATATAATTATTTAAAATATAAACATAAATACAATCAAATTGTATATATAATAAAATAGAATTATATATTTATATTAATTGAAAAAATAAATTTTTTTATATGATATATATATTTTAATTATACATTTAGTTGTTAATTAATATTTATTGGTACTATATTAATTAATTACAAATAAATTAAAATTTAAAAAATATTTAACCAATTAAATTAGAAATTAAAATATATAACATAGAATGATGGAAATGTCAATAATAAGTATAAAATAGAATAGAGTAAATATTACAAAACTAGATAAAAAAATCTCTTATTATTCCTCCTCCACATTAAAATTTCAAATTTAGTATAGCTCTCTTTTCCTTCTCTTTTATATTTAGGCCGATAGGCCTTCTCTTTGAAAGAGATCACTTTTTTGATCGTCAACACTTTTTATGTGAACAAGACACCTGTCATCCTTCACATGTGCAACTATCTCTGCACGAACAACGGTTCCCTTTGCAGATGCTTCATCGACGGTCAAGCTCTGCTAGGGAAACTAACCACCTCCGCCTGACAATGGTGCTCATTCATTCTGGCCTAGTTTGTTCACCATTCTGTTCCGATTATTAGCTCCGCCGACTGTGTAAGTTTATGCTCAACCAATTGCTCCGCTTCAATTGGAGTCGCCTACGGGCCAATTTCTTTCTCAGCTCATGAAGGAGCATCCTCACCTTCTTCTTGCAGCAGTCGATCAACAGTTAAAGAGGCTTGTTGCCGACCGTGATGCAGCTGCCCAACAGGAGCCACCTTCATCAACTGGGCCCAGCCCAATGTGTATGTGCATTTATAAATGGTAATGGTAACCAAAAGCTCTGTTAGAACTTTTTTCATGTGGGTACTGATCTAGATATACTCATAAGGTACTTTGTTGATATTCTTAAGTAAATTATTTTCTTGCAGTCATGGAAGCCATATGGGCACTAAACCAGAATAACAATACCCTCTGGCTGGAAATGGCTAAAACAGTTGGGTGGGAGGAACTTAGAGCTATTTTTGTAGGGAATTTCCTTCAGCATGCACTTGCAATTGGGCTTAATTCGCTCTTTCTTGTTTCTGTCATCCTTGAACTGTGTTGGACAAGGTGTAAATTTCGCATGCCTCTGCCACCCACACCTCCTGTTCCATTTGACAGCTTTTCCAGTAAATTTAAACTGCAGATTATGCAAAAGCTGGCTTTAGGTGGTTGCATTTTTCTGTGTATATGCTACAGCGTTCTCGGGATATGGATTCCTGTGTATTGGTGGTTGAAGGAGAGGCCTGAAGGTTTTGCAAATGTGGGCGAGTATATTGTCCAGGCTGTGACTTGGTTTACAATGTCAGCTTATGTTCATCGCTCCATCAGAAAAGAAGGTAAACAGAAGTTTCCACTTTTATTGCAGTTGTGGTGGAGTCTATCATTCATTCTGCAGGCTTTCTTCATCATCCTCGACATTCAACGGTTGGCATAACAAAGAAGTGTTGCCATTGATATCTTTGTTGAAATTATGTCTGTTCTAATTTTGGCTTGCTTGTGCTATACTAGTTGTTGTGCCAGAAGTGGTGTAGAGTCCTCCTCACAGACCATTCAAGAACCTCTCTTGAATGACAATTCCCAAAAACGTGGAAACATTAAGGCAGTCTCTACATATGCAACAGCCAATCTTCTCAGTCGGTTGTCATTTTCTTGGATGAGTCCTTTGCTTGTGCTGGTTATAAGAGCCCTTTTCATATTCATGATGTACCCCAAGTTGTAGAGGTGGACAGGGCAGGCCAATTACACCATAAATTCAGAGATCACCTAGACGCCAAAGGTCATACCAGGTCATTAGCAAAAGCGTTAATCCTATCTTTTCCGAAGGCTGTACTTTTGACTGCATTCTTAGCAGCACTGCAAACTTGTGCATCATTTGTAGGTCCATATTTGATCGGTGCCTTTGTTTAGTTTCTAGACGGAAAAAAAGAGCTTGAAAATCAAGGCTATGTGCTATTTTGTGCATTTTTTGGGGCAAAGGTATTAGAGTCTTTGTTTAAACGACAAGGGGATTTCAAACAACGTCAATTAGCTTTACGGGTTAGAGCAGCATTGACAGCTATTATATACAGGAAGGGCTTGTTGCTTTCCAGTTAGTCAAGACAGAAGCATACATGCGTAGAGATTATCAACTATATTAGTGTGGATGTTCTGAATGTTACGTATTTCTATTACTATATGCATCAATTTTGGATTTTGCCTCTTCGAGTTGTTCTGGCCTTTATTATTCTATATCAGCAGTTTGGCTTGGCAAGATTTTTAGCGTTGGCAGCCTCATTGGTGGTTATGTTGCCAAATTTGCCAGTTGCAAAATTGCAACAAAAATTTCAGAAGAGAGTCCTGGGAGAAAAAGACAAGAGGATGAAGGCCACATTGGAGACATTAAAAATTATGAGGATCTTAAAATTGCAGTCTTGGGAAGACCAGATTTCTTCGGAAACTAGAAATTTTGAGGCAGGTAGAATATAGTTGGCTACAAAAAAGTGTTTACGCATCAGCTATCGCAACATTTGTTTTCTCTGTTGGACCAACATTTGTCTCTGTTGCAACTTTTGGTACCTGTATGCTTATAGGAGTGCCTTTGACAACATGGAAAATTTTTTCTGCACTTGCAATCTTTGAGTCACTTCAGGGAGCTAAATCTTTGAGTCACTTCAGGGAGCTATAGGCAATCTTCCTGGCTTCATCTCTCAGTTTGTTCAAGCTAAAGTGTCAATAGATCGCATTGTGGCCTTTCTGCAGGAGGAAGAGTTGCAACACGATGGGGTAGAAAAGGTATCAAAGGAGTCAACAAACTTCGCGATTCAAATCCAAGGAGGGATATTTTCTTGGAATCCCGATTCCTCTAGTCCAACTATAAGAGGTTTATATGTCCAAATAGAGAGAGGCATGAGGGTTGCAGTACGTGGAACTATTTGTTCAGGAAAATCAAGCCTTTTATCTTGCATATTTGGTGAAATACCAAAAATATCAGGCTCTATTAGCTTAAGTGGTACCAAAGCATATGTCCCTCAGTCTCCTTGGATACAAAGTGGGAAAATTAAAGATGCTATTCTCTTTGGGAAGCAGATGGATAATATTAGATACAATAGTGTACTTGAGGCTTGTGCATTGAAGAAATATCTTAAAATTTTTCCGTTTGGGGATGAGACAGACATTGGAGAAAGAGGGTTAAATTTGAGTGGTGGACAAAAACAGAGAATACAGATTGCCCGTGCTTTATATCAAGATGTAGACATTTATATTTTTGATGACCCTTTTAGTGCTGTGGATGCACATACTGGAAAACATATTTTCCAAGTAGGTTTCTCTTATCCTTTACATACTGTAGGTTTCCTGAATTAATTAGTTTTAATGTTTTGATGGAATGATGAAGCTCTACAGTAGCACTCTGCAATTCATTGTTCAGTCTGGATAATATACATTGCTGGTTGTGCTGCTGCAACTTCATGTCCATAAACTTCTAAGGAATTGGACTTGCTTGTTATAGGAATGCATACTTGGTATTTTGGCTTCAAAGACTGTAGTCTATGTAACTCATCAGGTGGAGTTTTTACCCTCAGCTGACATCATTCTGGTAGGTTTGTATTTCTTTCATTCTATTCTAGTGATATTAAAATATTCAATGTAATTAGTAAAGAGACAATGGGTTTAGTGATCGTTTATTGAGAGGAGGAGATAAAGCATCCATATTTTGTATGATATTCTTCACAGGTAATGCGAGATGGTGAAATTACTCAGGTCCGAAGATATGATGGCATCTTACAATAAGGCATAGATTTTGTTGAATTGATTGGTGCACATCAGAAAGCTTTGAAAGCTATTTCTGGTATGGAGAAATCTGAAGTGTACACATCAGAGAGATTTGTTGAAAGCTCATGTCCTGGCAATACAGCTGTAGTGAAAAATATTACTGCCAGTGAGACACCGAAGCAGTGTGGTGTTCAGAACTCAATAGATGTGGAGGAAGAGGTTGAACCAGAAAACCACAAAGAAAGATTGGATAAAGAGAATAAAAATTCACAGCTTGTACAAGAAGAAGAAAGAGAGAGAGGCAGGGTAAACATGTCGGTATACTGGTCTTACATTACTGCATACAATGGTGCTTTGATACCTATAATACTAATGGCCCAAATAATAGCTCAGGTACTCGAAATAATTAGTGACCAATGGATGGCAACGGAAACCCATACAAATGAAGATGAGAGTTCCCCTGTTAGAAACTCCCATCTCCTTCTAGTTTATGTTGCTTTGAAATTAAGCGGCTCCCTGTGCGTTCTTGTGAGTTTTATTCTTCTTTTATTTTTTGGACTTAAAACTGCCAATCAGCTTTTCAGCAATCTGCACAGGTGTATATTTCATGCACCGATGTCGTTCTTTGATGCAACTCCATCTGGGCGAATACTGAATCGGGTCAGTTGACATTTATTTATTGTTTTAATAGGCGAATACCTTCCTTGAGAGAAAAGGAAATCATCTGATTCTAGTGGGTCAATAACAATTTCTCTATTTCTTGGTAGGCATCAACTGATCAGAGTGCACTGGACACATCGATTCCTACTCATCTAGGATATTTGGCTGTTGCATTGATACATCTTTTGGGGATCATTGCATATATGTCTCACACTGCTTGGCAGGTCTTCATTGATTTTATACTAGTGGGTGTGACTTGTATATGGTATCAGGTATTCTCTGTATTTCTCAATAATAATAAATACAAACTTTGCAAATTTAATTTTCTCAGAGGAACATAAATTGGAGATAAGAGAATTTGATCTCTACTTCAAGGTTAGGAGTAGGTAGAGCCCATAATATGTTTGAAAAGGATGTTATCAAATAGATAGACTTGCATCAAGGTTCTATCATGACAACATTTTATCTGTATTTCTTTTTTTCCATGCTTTTGGGTTTTTAGGTAATGAATAAGAGAATTCTTGTAACTTCTCTGACCTTCCTTCAATGCAGAAATATTACATACCATCAGCTAGGGAACTGTCACGGTTGGCATCAGTTTGTAGAGCTCCAATCGTACAACATTTTGGAGAATCATTCTTTGGAGCAACCACCATTAGAAGTTTTGACTAGGAGTCTCGATTCATGGAAAGAAATCTCGAGTTGACTGATATATTTACTAGACCTAGTCTCGACAGTGTTGGAGCCAGTGCGTGGCTTGGTATTCGGATAGATTTTCTATCAAATCTTGTGTTTGCATTCCTTTTGGTGTTCCTCATTCGCTTGCCTGGAATCGTAATTAGCTATCTTGGCATGCCATTATTTTTCCTAAACTGATCTCAGTAGACTAGACATATTCTTTATAATGAAATATGAAAGTAAATCAAATGGCACCTTAACAGGCATTGCAGGGTTGGCAGTAACATATGGTCTAAGTCTGAGCATGGCACAAGGCTATGTAATAATGTTCCTTTGTTCTGTGGAGACCAATATGATCTCAGCGGAGAGAATAATGCAGTATTCACGTATTCCCAGTGAGTCACCAGTGATCATAGAGAATTGTAGACCAAACTCCAACTGGCCTTCTAGGGGAACAATAGATCTAACTGATTTGCAGGTCAGAACTCAATACAAATAGACTATTTTTTTCACGCATTCACAACTAGTAATAATTTGCATGTCTTGAAAGGCCTTACATGCACTTTCCCTGGAGGTACGAAGGTGGGAGTTGTAGGGCGAACGGGAAGTGGCAAATATACTCTTATTCAATCCATTTTTCGCATTGTGGAACCAAAAAAGGGCAGAATTGTTATGGATGGAGTCGATATCTCATCCATAGGCCTCCATGACCTAAGATCCAAATTATGCATTATTCCCCAAGAACCCACAATGTTTGAAGGCACTATAAGAAATAATTTGGATCCTCTGGAAGACTACTCGGATGATGAGATTTGGGAGGTCAGTTTTGCTTCATATTCTATATGCACATGTATCAATTTTAGGGCCAATCATTCTTGTTTTGAAGAGTATAAATATTCTACTGTGGATCTTGTTGTGAGTTTATTGTTAATGAATCTACTGTAGGACTGCACTAATCATTTCCAGCAACAGATCACTGCACTAATGATTAAGCCAATCACAAAGTTTTCTCGAACTCTAGAGATTGGTTATTTTTCCAAGTTTTTCAACTTTACTTTTAAATGGGCATTCCTTTTCATTGACTAAATAACAAATTAAATTATCATTGACTTGCTTCATGTCAAAAACTACAATTACTTCAAGTTAATACTTCAGGACGATACTCGTATCATACCATATACAAGTCATACCATATACAATTCACACCCAAATACAAGCCGCAAGTCATACCAGATATGAGGCAAATCATTGTGAATTAACATACAACTCTATGCCCTAACCACATTCAGATGTAGTGTTTATCTATTTTTAGTAGGTAGTCCTATATGATGTCTGCCTTACTGGAATTGCAGATTACGTCAGATAAATTCTCTGCCTCTTTATGTTTCAGCTCATAACCCATAAAACGATGTTTTTTTTCACAATATAGTGCTCTACACTGCAAATTTCTTCATCCTTCATGCCATCAAATTGGTCCTCTAAATCAGAAAATATGTCTCATGAGTTAAATTCTGTTTTCTTTTTAAATTATGTTTTCTTTTTTTCCTTCATGTCAAAAAACTTCAATTACTTCAAATTAATAATTCACAAACAATACTCCTATCGGCCTTCCTTTGCACCTTTTGGGGCAACAACTAGTTATCCAATTCGTACATCTACGAGTGTGAAGGCTGGTTCCTCAACAAGATTATCATCAAAATAATTAGCACGCTTATTCATTAAAATAAAAATTAACTAATTTGAACTAAACTTATTATATTATTAAGAGACCTATCCACAATTTTTTTTTTTTTAAAATTTATCTTTAACGCCAATTTTGTACGTCAAACACATGTCCTAAAGTGCTGCTATTTGAGTCGAAGCATATAAACACATGGCTCATAAAAACATGTCCTATTACTTATTAGTTTCCGTTGAGGTAATGTGTCCCATATATCATGCAAGTAAAAGTTCATGGCAATGGATTTTGGTGTTTTGAAGTCTAGTATGGTTTTTCCTCCCGTGGAAGTATTGATTATTTATTTATTTATTATTATTATTATTAATATGATGATGATGATGGTTCTTTCGTTTTAATTAAAAATAAAGAAAACAAAATTATTGTTATTAATTTATTAATAATGCATTGTAATTATTATTTTGTATTTGTGTTGTTTTTAATCACAATTTGATAATCAAAATTTTTATATAATAGTAATTTTTTGTTAAAATATATTTTTGAATAATGTGATAGTATTGTGAAAAACTTATGTGATGAAAATTTTGCATATTATATATCTTATATTTGTTATTTTTGGATTTTTTTTTGGTTAATTTTAAAAATATTAAAATTAAAAATAAAAATTATCAAATAATTTATTTATATTTTTAATTTTTTTTTATAAATATTCATAAGCTACGCTATAAGTGATGAAGACAATGGAGACTAATGAGGGACAACATGCTATTCCACCTATCTTACCTAGTAGTCTGCATGGCTACCCTGCTATCATAAGGATCGATACAAGTTTAGTAAGTTACTTTTCTGCCATAAGGATCGATACACGTTTAGTAAGTTTTTGTACACATACTGCATGCATTAGAGTGATGAAGAAGGTACACTAGCATGGTGGTTTACACATCTACAAGCCCAAAGCTTCAATTATGATAGCAAATGGGCAAGGACAACATTATAATGGTTAGAAGTGAGGGGAAGGTCGCAACGCAGCTAGATGGAGGAGCTTGGATCTACTTATAAACTCTCAACCAAGGCAATGTTCCTTCAGGGGTTATAGATATGGGTTGTAAGTATAATATTATGGGAAACATGTAGACAAAGGTCATAATTTTTGTAGTGAATCTCAATAGTTTTAGGATGTTTGTGTTCTTGCATGTCACTCCTCTCCATATATCTTTTTTACTCTAGTTTGGCCTCTTCATACTTTTACCCTGCAACTCTTTTCAAGGTTTGCATAAGTTTATGCTATCTTCATTATCCTTTGAATGTTTTTAAGGTTCCTAATCCTTTATCCCCTTCCTGAGCCATGTGTTCTTGGGGGCCTAGCTATCATTGGCTTCTCTATGAGCTTACCTCCCTTCCTAGCTGGTTGTTAGACTTACCATGGGCCCTCTCTTTTGTTCCTAACCATAATTCTTTTTTTCCTTCTTTATTGTTATCTTTACCCATCCTTCATCCCTTCGCCTATTTTTTCTACATTCCCTCTCTCCTTGCCTTACCCCTCCATATTCGATATCCATGGTTGTCACTCCATTCTCCATAATGGTTTGAAATCATTTGGTTGGACCCTCACACTACGACCAAAGAGGAAAAACTAAGGCTCCCTCTTCTCTCGACTTTAGCACCCTACGCTGAGAGGCACCCACTCTCATTCCTCTACTAGAGTCGCTATGGAGTGTTACAGAGATATTATACCTGAAGTTGTCCAGGGGGAAATCACAAATGTACAAAATAAAGACAAACAGGCTTGTAGATTTATTCCAAACACTCGTGTGGAGTTGAAGGCCAAATATTGGATCCTTGAAGTCAGCAATTCCACTAGAGCCAGAGCCTATGCTTATATGAAAATTGTTAACTTGTATTAGCATGTTAAAATTATCATGGGAAAAGTTCTTACTGAAATAGAGGTCTCTCAGCAAGGACTTATCATCTGCATGGTGTTGATTCTTATGGTTTATTAATTTCTTAGTTTTTTGAGTTTAAAATATTAATTCTCAGGGTTTGTTAATGTCTTGTGTTTTTAATATTGATCCCTTAGGCTTTTAATATTTTTCCCTTGGGTTCACCAATTCCATTTGGTTATAATATTTAACCCTTGGGTTTATTAGTTCTTTTGGTTTATAATATTAATAATTCCTTGGTTTATTAAACTCTTTTGTTCAAAATATTGATTTTTAGGGTTTATTACTTTATTTGGTTTTTTATATTACTTTTTTGGCTTTATTGATCCTTCAAATTTATTAATCACTTGGGCTTATTAATAATTTGTATTTATAATACTATTCTGTTGGGTTTATAATATTAATAATGCCTCCACTTTATTGATGTTTTTTGTTTATAATATTAATAATCCCTTGGCTTTATTGATATTTTATGTTTATAATATTAATATTTCCCTACATTTTTTAATCCATTGGGTTTAACATTGCTCCCTTCAGTTTTCTAATTCTTTGGGTTGGTAACATTAGTCCCTTTAGTTTATTAAATCCAAATATTAGGGGTTAAATAGAAATGCATAGCCTAATACCACATTATGAAAACATTGTCTGAATATGAAAATCAACCATCGGAAACCATCGTTAGCCATAGTTGATCAATTTCTTCCATGGTCGAATGTCACATTATGAAAAATATTGTCTCAATATGAAAATAAACCTTGGCCAACCATGGTCATACTTGGTCCAACGTCGCATTGTGACAAAAATTGTCTCAATGTTTAAATCAAGCATCGTCAACCATGTTTATTGAATCACAATTTATAGTATTTATCTTAGGGTTTTTATATACTTCGTGTTTATAATATTGTTCTCTTAGGTTTAATATTATTCTGTTCAGGTTTATACTATTAATCCCTTAGGTTTAATATTAATAATCATGTGACTTTATCAATCAATTTTGTTTAAAAATTTAATTCGTAGGCTTTATTAATCTCTTTATTAATCATGTGAGTTTCTCATTCATTTGTATTTAAAATATTTATTCCTAGGCTCTATTAATCTCTTATGTTTTTAATATGAATCCCTTGGCCTTGTTCATCTCTTATGTTTTTAATATTTATCTCTTGGGTTCACCAATTCTTTTGGTTTATAATATTAATAATCCCTTGGGTTAATTAATCTCTCATGTTTTTAATTTTTCCCTTGGGTTCACCAATTCCTCTAGTTTATAATATTAAAACCTTGGTCTTATTAGTTCTTTTGGTTTATATTATTAATAATCCCTAGGTTTTATTAATCTCTTGAGTTTAAAACATTAATTCTTAGGGTTTATTAATTTCTTAGGTTTTTGAGTTTAGAATACTATTTCTTAGGGTTAAATAATCTCTTTTGTTTTTAATATTGATCCCTTGGCCTTATTGATCCCTTACGTTTTAATATTTATCCATTGGGGTCATCAATTTCTTTGGTTTATAATATTAAACCCTTGGGTTTATTAGTTATTTTGGTTTATAATATTAATAATCCCTTGGATTTATTAATGTGTTGATTTTAAAATATTGATTCTTATTGTTTATTAATCTCTTAGGTTTTTTAGTTTAAAATATGAATTCATAGGGTTTGTTAATCTCTTATGTTTTTAATATTGATCCCTTAGGTTTTTAATATTTTTCCCTTGGGTTCAATAATTTCATTGGTTTATATTATTAAATCCTTTGGTTTATTAGTACTTTTGGTTTATATTATAAATAATCCCTTGGGTTTATTAATCTTTTCATTTTAAAATATTAATTCTTATGGTTTATTATTTTCTTAGGTTTCTGGGTTTAAACTATTAATTATTAGAGTTTATTAATCTCTTGAGTTTAAAATATTAATTCTTAAGGTTTATTAATTTCTTGGTTTTAATACAAATACTTATCCCTTAGGTTTATAATATTTTTCCATTAGGTTTGCTAATTTATTGAGTTTATAATATTAAAAGCGTGTGTTTATCTGTTCCTTAACTTTATAATTTTAATAATTCCTTTGGTTTATAATATTAAGCCCTTGGGTTTATTAGTTATTTTAGTTTATGAAATTGATAATCCATCGGGTTTATTAATCTCTTGAGATTAAAATATTAATTCTTAGGGTTTATTAATTTTTTAGGTTTTTGAGTTTAAAATATTAATTCTTATGGTTTATTAATCTCTTCTATTTTTAATATTGATCCCTTGGCCTTATTAATCCATTAGGTTTTTAATATTTATCCCTTGGGTTCACCAATTCCTTTGGTTTATAATATTAAACCCTTAGGTTTACTAATTTTTTTGGTTTATAACATTAATAACCCCTTGGGTTTATTAATCTATTGAGTTTAGAATATTAATTCTTAGGGTTTATTAATTTCTTAGGTTTTTGAGTTTAAAATATTAATTCTTAGGGTTTATTAATCTCTTTTTTTTTAATATTGATCACTCGACCTTATTGATCTCTTAGGTTTTTAATATGTATCGCTTGGGTTCACTAATTCATTTGGTTTATAATATTAAACCCTTGGGTTTATTATTTATTTTGGTTTATAATGTTAATAATCCCTTAGGTTTATTAATATCTTGAGTTTAAAATATCGATTCTTATGGTTTATTAATTTCTTAGGTTTTTGAGTTTAAAATATTAATTCTTAGGGTTTATTAATATCTTGCATTTTTACTATTGATCCCTTCGCCTTACTGATCCCTGAGGTTTTAAATATGTATCCCTTGGGTTCACCAATTCCTTTGGTTTATAATAGTAAACCCTTGGGTTTATTAGTTCTTTTGGTTTGTATTATTAATAACCCCTTCAGTTTTAATCTCTTGAATTTAAAATATTAATTATTCAGATTTATTAATTTTTCAGGTTTTTGGGTTTTAAATATAAATTTTTAGGGTTTATTAATCTCTTGAATTTAAAATTATAATTCTTAGGGTTTATTATTTTCTTAGGTTTTTGGGTTTTAAATATTAAATCTTATGGTTTTTTAATCTCTTGAGTTTAAAATATTAATTTTTAGGGTTTATTAATTTCTTGGTTTATAATATTAATATTTATCTTTTGGTTTCATCAATTCCTTTGGTTTATAATATTAAACTCTTTGATTTATTACATCTTTTGGTTTATAATATTAATAATAACTTGGGTTTATTAATCTCTAGAGTTTAAAATATTAATTCTTAGCGTTTATTAATCTCTTGTGCTTTTAATATTGATCCCTTGGCCTTATTTATCCCTTAGGGTTTTAAAATATATCCGTGGGGTTCACTGATTCCTTTGGTTCATAATATTAAACCCTTGATTTATTAGTTCTTTTGGTTTATAATATTAATAATCCCTTGGGTTTATTAATCTCTTGAGTTTAAAATATTAATTCTTAGGGTTTATTAATTTCTTGGTTTATAATATTAATATTTATCCCTTAGGGTTATAATATTTTCCCCTTACATTTACTAATTTCTTGGGTTTATAATATTAAATGTTTGGGTTTATTTGTTCCTTAACTTTATAATATTAATAATTCCTTTGCTTTAACATTTAATCCCTTCATTTTAAAATATTAATGTTTATTTCACGGTTTATAGTATTTATCTAAGGGTTTATATACTTAAGGGTTTATAATATTAATCTCTTAGGTTTAATATTATTTCCTTAGGTTTACAAACCCTTGGATTTTAGTATTAATCCCTTAGGTTTATCATTTTGTTGGGTTTTTAATATCAATCCATTGGGTTTATTGATCCTTTAGTTTATTAATTCATTGGGTTTATAATATTAACAATCCCAAAATTGATTGATCGCTTCAATTTATAATGTTAATAACCATGTGAGTTTCTCATTCATTTCTATTTAAAATATTAATTCCTAGGATTTATTAATCTCTTTTGTTTCTAATGTGGATCCCTTGTGCTTGTCAATCTCTTAGGTTTTTAATATTTATCCCTTGGGTTCAATTCCTTGGTTTTATAATATCAAAACCTTGGGCTTATTAGTTCTTTTCGTTTATAATATTAACAATCCCTTAGGTTTATTAATGTCTTGAGTTTAAAATTTTAATTCTTATGGTTTATTAATCACGTGGGTTTATTAATAATTTGTATTTATAATATTGTTTTGTTGGGTTTATAATATTAATAATCCCTTGGGTTTATTGATGTTTTTTGTTTATAATATTAATAATCCCTTGGTTTTATTGATGTTTTATGTTTATCATATTAATAATTCCTAAGTTTTTCATATTAGTCCCTTCGGTTTATTAAATGCCAATATTAGGCGTCAAATATTACTCCTACACTTTAATATTAATGCATGGTCCAATGTCACACTATGAAAATCATTGTCTCAATATGTAAATCAACCATGGGCGACCACTGTTAATCATCCTTAGTTGTAGTTAATCAAGGGCTTGCATGGTCGAATGTTACGTTGTGACAAATACGGTCTCAATATGAAAATCAAATCAAGCATGGCCAACCATAGTCATTCCTCGTCCAACGTCGCATTGTGATAACAATGGTCTCAATGTTTAAGTCAAGCATGGTCAACCATGTTTATTTTACGGTTTATAGTATTTATCTAAGGGTTTTTATATACTTCAGGTTTATAATATTAATCTCTTAGGTTTAATATTATTCCCTTGGGTTTATAATATTAATAATCATTTGATTTTATCAATCATTTGTGTTTAAAATATCAATTTGTAGGCTTTATTAATCTCTTGTGTTTTTAATATTGATCCCTTGGCCTTATAGATCCCTTAGGTTTTTAATATTTATCCCTTGGGTTCACCAGTTCCTTGGGCTTATAATATTAAACCCTTGGGTTTATTAGTTCTTTTGGTTTATAATATTAATAATGCCTTGGGTTTATTAATCTATTGAGTTTAAAATATTGATTCTTAGGGTTTATTAATTTCTTAGGTTTTGAGTTTAAAAGATTAATTCTTAAGGTTTACTATTCTCTTGAGTTTAGAATATTAATTCTTAGGGTTTATTAATTTCTCGGGTTTATAATATTAAAAGCTTTGGTTTATTTGTTCCTTAAATTTCTAATACTAATAATTCCTTTGGTTTATCATTTAATCCCTTGGGTTTATTAATCCCTTCAGTTTAAAATATTAATGTTTATTTCACGGTTTATAGTATTTATCTAAGGGTTTATATACTTAAGGTTTTATAATATTAATCTCTTAGGTTTAATATTATTTACTTAAGTTTATAAATGTTGAAGTTTTCAACAAGAAACAGTGCAATTGGCATCCAGAAACAACATTCAACACCCATGATCCTAGTGACATTAAGAAACTACACTAGGGTGGGGCCCACACAGGCTATTTTTAGGTGCATGTCTATTTTTATTATCCCTTAATTTAGATGGACAATAAACTATAATCTATTCTCAAAGTGGACTTGAAATAGTTAAATGAAGTGGAGAAATCAATTATCTAAGTGAATTTCGAGTTAGAGGTTGGTTGGTGGGACATGCAAAGAAATTCTAGTTGTAATAGAGTGACTCTAGTTGTAAAAGAGTTCAAAGTGTAGTGGTGCATGAGTTTGTGCAAGTTCTAAATAGTTTAACTTAGTTAATTGAGTTAAACTCAATTGTGCTAGTTGTAACTAAAGATACAAGTAGTGAGAGATCCAGTGAATTAGATATTAATTAATTCATAATCAGTGATCTCACATGCAACTGAGGATTTACTATTATTAGCTGCATGCATGTTAATTCCAGTGGAGACCCAGTTGAGATCTAGGTGAAAGGGAAGTGTAACTATCAGTTATGATATTAGCAGGCTACCCAGATGTAGTTAAAACACCACAGGATGCCCATGATATTGAGCGCAGTTGGGGAAGGCTAAAATTATTTGTGCTTAAGGATTGCATTCATCAGGAATGCATTAGAAGGACAGGTTGTCTCGAGGCAGAAAATTGGCTGAGTATTGGCCCAATTTTATTCGAGACAATGTGAGATAATTAGCTAAATACAAGATGATTCTTGTGAGAAGAATTGTATGTAATTGTTTCATGATTCCTTGTGGAATATAAAATATATGATAGAGGGGTTTTGGGTAGTAAGTTTTCCCCGAGAATATATGTTGTTGTGGTTTTGATCTATCATTCTTTGCTTCATGTGAATGGCAATTGTGTTGTTTTTAATTCCGCAAAATATTTATAGAAGCGATTCAATATTTAACTTTAGTACATTGTTAGATCGGGTGAATCCAAGATATACATGCATGCTGTATAATTTCTACAATAAACCCTTAGTTTTTTAGTATTAATCCCTTGGGTTTATTATTTCCTTGTGTTTTTAACCTCAATCTATTGGGTTTTTTGATCCTTTAGTTTATTAATTCATTGAGTTTATAATATTAAAAATCCCCAAGGTTGATTGCTTTTTTCGGTTTATAATATTAATAATCATGTGAGTTTATCGTTCATTTTTATTTAAAATATTAATTCCTAGACTTTATTAATCTCTTTTGTTTTTAATATCGATCCCTTAGGCTTCTTGATCTCTTGGGTTTTTAATATTTTCCCTTTGGGTTCACCAATTCCTTGGGTTTATAATATTAAACCCTTGAGTTTATTAGTTCTTTTTGTTTGTAATATTAATAATCCCTTGAGATATGGGTAAAAGATATATACTTATTATAAATAATAATAAAATACTATTATTATGTTATTTTTGAATTATAGTATAGCTTGAGTTAAAACTATTAATATATTGAAAAAAATTAATAATATATTATTATTAAATAATATTATATTACATATTTTCATAATATATATATATATATATATATATATATATATATATATATATATATAAACATATTTTATTTAATATATAATATGCATATAGTTAATATTATTAATATATTATAAGTAAATATATAAAATATATTGGGAATTATATTCATAAATATAAAATAATTATTTTGGTAAAATACATGTTGTGGTTGGTGGATATAGGCATATTGGCTTATATCAACCACATTAATGAATGTGGTTGTAAATTTATTTCATATACACTTATTGGAGTATATCAATCACATTGGTAAATGTGATTGCGATAATAATAATATTGTTAAATTTAAGACTTTTGTGATCCATAATGTAGATGAGTGTCTTTCGGATTAATCACATAATAAGGATTTTGTCGATGTTTCGAACCAGCTAATGTGGTTCATCCTTGTCTTGAGGACGAGGATGAAACACATTAGCTGGTTCAAAACATCGACCAAATCCTTATTATGTGATTAATCTGAAAGACACTCATCTAAAATAATAATATTTATATAGATATTTTAATAAATAAGTTAGATGATTTTATAAATCAATAAAGCCTCGAAAGAACACTTCTAATTGTAAATTTTTTTTTTTGCATTGTACGCAATGCCTTTACAATAAGCAAGGGAATTTGTGCACCTAAGTGTTAGCATAAGGACTTATAATCACTCTGAACAATATCTTTGACCAAACATTTTTTTCTTTAACTTGTTCCAACGTATTTTTCACCAGGTCGGAATGAGCGTGGAAGCTACAGAACATGCAGAAACTGCAACAAAAATGGAGACAACGATAATGGAATTAGGCATTCCCCCTTTGTCCTTCCTCATAAACATGGCTTCCAAGATAGGATAACTATTTATAACAATGAAGGTACACAAAAATATTGGCAAAATCATACTCTGAAAAGCTTGATATCATTCTCGCATGATTCTTGCAAGTCCACTGAACAACGATATCAAGTTTATTACCGCTAAATTTACTAATAGAACAAACAGGGTAGATGCCACACCAAACTCTAACAATTCTTCCTCGTGTCTGTTCGCTGCTTTGCTATCCACTACTTTACTTCTCACCTCGAAACCTACTTCCAATAAAAAAAGCATTGTGAAAGAAACTTGGATAAAAGAAAACAAGTAGGATGACACCCCTTTAATTATATGCATTCTCTGTTTGTTCCACCAACTCTTAAACCAACCCCCAATGCACACAAGCTCTATCAAATTGTACCCAGATCCTCCTAACGAGACAAAGAGGATGAACCATGGATTTGAAGCCTATGTTGGAAATTACTCCCAACTGTAATATGAACCACAAGGGCAAAACATCAATTCTATTTTGAACTCAAAGGACTGCAACAACATCAAACTTTTGCTTTTGCACTCAACCTATGCATTAAAATTTTGGGTTTTCTCCTGCAACAACTGCATTGCCATAGCTTCCTCAAGTTTGTTAAAATCATGTTTGGACCACGCAAACCCCCACACCATAACTTTTATACACCTATCGCAGTTATTAACGTGCCATTTCTGCATTCAAACCTCCTACGCCAACTCTTGTGGACCCCACCAATCCACGTCACCATCTCCCACGACCAATCGACGCTTATCGCATCGTTTCTCGCTCACGTCATCAACCCTTCGCAATCGCGCGACAGTGTGACTCGCTCACGTCATTGACACTTCGCAATCGCGTGATAGCACGACCCCACCACTGCCAACTCACCACGTCGGCAACCAATTGCGCATCGTCACAACGAAACAAGTTCCAGTCAACTGACTTGTTGATTGATGTGAAAACCCTTCGCAAGTATTTCACAGTTCACTTATCGCACCGTTTGGTGCTGACGTCATCCTACGCTTTGTCCCATGTGATAAACGTACCGTGTTAAATATTTTTTAATGTTTTTTTTTATATGGTTTGTAATGTGTCGTCACGACATAATAGTTTTATTTCATATAGTTTTAGACTTAGGATTAATTTTTATTATACGAGCTGTATTGTATATATATATATATATATATATATATATATATATATATATATATATATATATATATGTTTACAATACAAATACATATGTAGTAGTGATGCTGTGTATGAGAGAAGTGTGCGATATTGTAGTGGAGCAAGCATATTCAGAAAACCATAACAACAGTTCTGAAGACAAAATAATGTATTGGCCAAGATTTTGTTAATGAAAACAGAGTTTCACTCCACACTGTGTATGGTTATTTTTTAAAATGCTCCATCTGCAAGATTTGTTTATGAAATCTCTGTGTTGAAAGAGGAAACAAATTCCTCTGTATTATGCTAAGGATTTATCAGAAAATCTAACATGGTATCAGAGCAAGTCCAGGCTCTCAGCAGTTTCTAAAGAAGTTGAAGGAAGAAGGAGACTGTTGAAGCATTCCACTAGCAGAGTGAAGGTTTCAGCAAGTCAGGTATTTATACAGTAGTGTCACTATTCATTTAAAAACATACAGAGATCTGAAAAGAAGTATTAAGAGTCATAGTTTACCTCTTTAGTCGTGAGAAAGTTTTATTTAAGTTACATAGTCAAGCTTTATAGTTCTGCATAGTAAAGAATGGCAGGAACTAGCACAAGCACGAGTATGGGAAATACTCAGATCCCACAGTTCAATGGGAAGAACTATGACTATTGGGAAATCACAATGAGAGCCCTGTTTGCATCTCAAGACTTATGGGAACTGGTTGAAGATGGGTTCAAAGAACCAAATGATGCAAATGAGTATAATTCCTTAACACGGGAAGAAAAGGATTTGCTGAAGGGTAATTAGAAGAAGGACTCAAAAGCCCTCTTCTATCTCTATCAAGCAGTGCATGAAAGTATATTTCCAAGAATTTCAGTAGTAAAGAAGTCCAAGGAGGCATGGGATACCCTCCAAACAACCTATCAAGGTATGGAGAAAGTAAAGACAACAAATATTCAAGTAATAAAAAGAGAGTTTGAATTTATTTGCATGAAAGAGTCTAATAGCTTAGACTCATTCTTCACATAGTTGATTGGGTTGGTTACCCAAATGAGATCTCATGGAGAGATAGTAGAAGAGAGAAAAATAGTGGAGAAAATATTGAGACGTTTACCCTTAATATTTAATGTAATAGTCACTACTATTGAAGAGACAAAGGATCTCAAGATTTATAGTTGATTAACTTCATCCATCATTGATGACACATGACGAAAGACTGAATAGAAAAACAAAATCATCTTTAGAGCATGCCTTCAAGACCCAAATGTCCTTTGGAAGAGGAAGAGGCAGAAGCCAAAATAGAGGAGGAAGAAGCATCCTTACAAGTAGAAGTGGAAGGGGCAGCAACCAAAGTCAAAATCAAAGCCAAGGAAGCAGCCAAAAAGGAGCACAAAATCAAGCACATGGACTGTTACGTAGGTAAATCCTCTCTGCGGATAGAGACGATCCCTCTAGCCCTAGGGTGGGTCTAGAAACAAAAGGACATGCTAAAGTGTTGCTTCCTAGTTAATGAATGAACAAGAGACACGGTAGATCAACCTACCTGGAATCCAATGCTATCGTCGTTGCAGAAAAAGTAATAGCCTCTCGCTCCTGCCTTGGCAAATCATAATCTGTTCGCTGTTACACATGGATACCTGCACATAGAACAAGAAACAAGAACAACATATGACATCATAGTTTCACTCACAACTATTAACTAGTCAAAGAGGGCTAAAGCTATCGCATTACACAAACATTAGTCATGTATATATAAGTAGAAGGAAGAGGTACAACCGATGTTTTGACATCGCAGTCTCCTCTAGTGGGGTTCAGCCGAAGCGTGTATCAGTACCTGTCGAGGGATTAGGACGGAATGAGGACATGGATTCAAGCTCTCCTCAATGTGATTCTTTCTATCTATCTTCTCTAGTCATTCAACTATAGTATCAGCTCTCCAAGCTCAGCTATTCAACTTTTCAGCTAGTTTGTACTAAGAGAGATAGCTTCTTTTATAGAGGAAAAGGAGGAGGTTGGGATCCCTACAAAGGTGGGAGGGAGTCTTATCCTTTAGGAGAGTTCCAAGGGATGTGGAAAATACTAACTAAAGGAGGGAGTCCATGGTTGTTTCAGTTCAACCACTTCTAATGACTCATCCTCGAGGTGGTTGGAATAGAACCTCCACCTCTATTTTTAGAAAACATTCCATAAAAAGCTTGGCGCGGGTGCTTAACTAGGCCAGAGCGCCAACTGGCACGGGCTCAGTGTTAATTTTCCAGCTTGGCGCAGGAGTGTAATTGGCTACTCGTGCCAAGGAAAAAGCAACGGTTTTTATAGTCCTGCTCAGGGAATTGTCAACAAGAGGAATGTTACTCTCATGCAAAGGAATGCAGTGATGGTTTTTTCAAGGAATGAAACTGCTTATTGGTCATAGAAACGACCCTCCAATGGGTGAGATGGGGATTGCAGGGACAGTGAAATTTTTGTGTGTAATAGATGCCCCCTAAAGCATGAGGTCCAAGGGAGAGGGAGGGGAGAAATGCTTTATGAGAACGCGTTCGAAACAAACACTGCTATTAGAAAACCTGCAATTACAAATACAAATAATATCTCTAATACATGAACATGTGGCATGGGCGCAGCCATCCATAATAGACTATATATAAAAACTGAGATCCAAGGTATGGACATAGCCATCCAGCAGTAAGGATAGAAAAATAGACTCAGGTATGGTCGCAGCCATCTAATCAAAAGAGTCATGTAATAAGTCATAACAATCCACCAAAATTCGCAGCCTAGATTTTATCAGACAAAATCCAGGGTCTTGCACTCCATCTCGACCCGAACAAGTACAAATTCAAGCATGCGAATATATGAGCTGAAGTCGAACATGCAAGAAAATTACTTGATTACCAGCCAATGATGAAAGTTGTTAACAGGTACAAGAGAAACCACCAATAATGACAATGGCTATCAAGGTACAAATGGTACAATCCGCAGGATGTGAACAATGATCTGACGTCGAACATCCAGAGAATCACTTGATCGAAGGCCAATGATGTGGACCTTGCATCGAATGTGAAAAAACTACCATTAAGGCATGCAGGCGCCAAGGTACCAGAATAAAGTCTCTTGATGAAATTCCTGGATAGTGAGTTGAAGTCGACGGGAAGTGACCTGATCAAAGGTGGGCCATAATGTTTCCCACATCATCGATGCGAGATAGAGGAACATAATAATAGTGAATCAGGACCAACAGAGAATCAGAGGGTGGTTGAAAACTATAGAGGCAAACTTCTCTTGAACATATCAGCAGCACGACACTGGATTTGGCAGTATTTGACATCAAAGGATCTGAAGTCATGACGATGTGGCAA
Source organism: Pinus albicaulis (assembly GCA_034641835.2). Classification (NCBI taxonomy): domain Eukaryota; kingdom Viridiplantae; phylum Streptophyta; class Pinopsida; order Pinales; family Pinaceae; genus Pinus; species Pinus albicaulis. Next base: position 274,500,375 of record CM076580.1, read on the forward strand.
AGAGCGGATGAGAGGTCAAAAGAGATTACCCAAACCCATGGAGGCAAAAATTACGAAATGAGATGTCCCCAACCTGACACGAATGCAGACAAGTGCCATGTTCAAGAGCGACATACTGCCAACATAACTAAAACTTGGTTCCATTTTACCCCCACCATTTCTGGTGAGTACCCCAATTATTTTTAAAACAAGCTTGAAGGGGATAACATATTCTTGTGCTGTAAGTTTTTCCTTCGGACAAATCCATCCTAGTAAATTTTACGAGCGTTAGGAAGGAGGAACTCGAGTAACGTCATGGTGACGAAATCTGATGTCATCAGTGTTTAACAAGTCTGACAAAGGGAGAACTCGAAAATTTTTCATGTTTAGAGAGTTTGAAAAGAAGACAGAAAAGAAACTCCAACAGTCCCTTTTCGTAGGTAGTCTCGCAAATCCAAAAAGGTAGAAAATTGTGCCTGCAAGAACCCCTTAGTCGCGATAGGCTAAGGTATTCCTTTTTCGTAAATAATTCATCCCAGCTCGAAAAATGGTTAAACGTATACTAGGTGAATATCGTTTCACAGCCATTTAATGAGTTCAAAACGACAAGAATCTCGGAAATATTTTCAATTTTAGAGAGTCAGAAAAGAGCTAAAAGATGACTCCAGTAGTGAATTTTTTGTGTTTTTACCGAGTCCAAAAAAGTATAAAATATAACTCGTTAATTCATCACTGTCACATCAAAACCTGTTGGTGCACAAGAGACACATGTAAAACCCATTTCTCGAAAATAAGATAAAATAATTGAAAAAAATATGTCTTAAAACCTAATTAGGGTTGTGAAAAAGTTATAAAATGCCAAAAATGGTAAAAATAATTACTTTTCACTTTTTACCTCTTATGGAGAAATAGTTACCCATTTCACTGTGCAATCTTGCGGCGACAATAGCGGTTGAAATCCAACAGACTAATCTCAAATCCATCAGTTCCAGGTAAGAGCTGAGACCCCTCTTGTCATTTTAAGCCATTTCTTACCATCTGCAATTTTCAATTTCGAATTCTGGGGGAGGAACTGTAAATATCAGGGCACGACAGTCGGTGCGGGTTTCAGGCACGGAGTCGCGCCAACCGCCTAATTTTCTACACTAGGGCGCGCCCATTGGCGCAAACCCTTTTTTATGTAAAATTTCACTCAAATACCCTAATTATTCACAAATTTAAGGTTCAAAATTGGTTAATACCACTCATATGAATTTGTTTGCAGGTAGAAAGAAGCAAAATGGTCATAGTTTGGAAAGAATGGGAACATAGCGAAGAAGACGAGCTGGCCATGGAAAACGAGAGAGTCATGGAAGCTCTCAGAAATTGTGGTGTGAAAAAATTCTTCCTAACACCATGTCTCCAAGCCCAACCAGAGTTATTGCAGTATCTGATCATCATATGGGACGAAAATCAAGAGAAGTTCATCCTTCGGGATCAAGAACTTGAGATTGAAGTCTCTGACGTCTATTTCATAACAAGATTATCGCGGAGGGGAGTAGCACCCATCCTAATCGGCACTTGGCCCTGCATGGAAAACATGACCATGGTGATAGACAGGGTATGTCCAGGAGCATGGAAAGGATCAGGCAGTGGGGAAGTTGATATCCAGACTATCCCAGACTTGACACTTAGAGTAGTGCTACATACTATCACATGAGTTGCGAGATCACAAGCACCACACAAAATAACAAAGACACAGTTGCTTCTTGCTGTAGACTGCTTGGCACCGACCATCTACAACTGGGTAGAGGCCATGACAATAAACATGAAATGCCAGCTAAAAAATTGTAAGAAGACCAAATTGAAGCAATTTGGTTATGGATATATTCTGGTATCATTCTTCTTGGAACAACTACCCATTTTCCAGCGACAGGAGGTCATAGTCCCAACACCACCAGCGAGAGAACCACGGATGGCCCGATGGGAAGCTCTGATGCCAAGGGCAGGGGGTATTCAACAGATGTCCTAGAGACCTGAATTATTCGGTTGGCTCCACCGACAACTGATTGTCGTGGAGGACTAGCCCTACTCTGGTACATATTTCACTGATGATCTAAACCTCCCACTCCTGGAGGGAGAGGACTGGGATGAAGATTTGGGAGACTCATTTTTTTAAATTTTTATGAGTATTATGATTTTTTAATCTATGTGTGTTCTAACAGTAAATCTATGTGTTTGTAGATGTTGGCCCAGAGAGACCTGCAAGTATGTCACTGATAGCGAGGCGAATCCCTCGTGATTTCGACCCTCAAGGTGAGGGTGGCGAGGAAGATGAGATAGTGCGTAATCTGGAGGGAATCAACCGAGGAGTTCCAGACTATGAACGTTTTGACGATGTTCCACTCGCCTACTAGAGGCATACTGTAGGGGTGCCCAACTGAATTCACCGCTTGCTTAGGCAGATCATATGGGCAGTGACATGTTATCACGAGCACCATGCTGATTAGACACCTAGGTTTTATGTTCATCTACATATTTTGAAGACGTGATGTCTTAGGATGTAACAGAAACACACATATATTTTTTGAAGTTATGATGCAAACATGTGATATAAATATATACATCTATTTTCCTACATGGATCTTTTACATGTGATGATGATTTTACAAATTACGCAAATGTCTATCGAATACAATGTTAGCCATTGTATCAGTTAATGTATTCATTCGTCTAGGAATATGCTGATATGTAATAAAATCAAAATGTCTTTCTAGAAAATGAATACGTAAATACAATCTCAGAATGTGCGGATTTCTAACTGAATAATGACTATTGAGTTGCAAAGTGACAAGCTGTGAATCTATATTTACAAGAAATGCGCGTATGCCGAGGTTGATTGATTCGGTTAATAGCTCAATAATAGTTCTATATTCAGCGATATTGTTTGTAGCTCGTCCTAGACAAATACCTTGCAGATCTATCAACTCACTAGTAGGATCATAAATTACGCAGGCTGTCGAAGAAAAATTCCTAGTACTACGGGAAGCACCATCCGTGAAACCGACATAAGGGGTAATAGACATCTACACCATAAGAAAGACCCAATAAGCAGGAAAACGCTCACAAAGAACATCAAACCAAAATATGTACAAAGAATGAAAATGACACCTACGTACACCTATTACACATGGATGACTCATGCATAATATTTTTTGAGATACAACCCATTTCTAGGTTGTTCCAGAGGATGACCTTCGTAATCAATAAGCTCATAGGCCCCATTCTGCAATACACGTTTAACGATGTAGGGCCCATGCCACATAGGTTGAAAATTTCCTACCCCGGCTTATCATGAGCTTGGTCATATAGGAAGAAGAGATCTCCTTCAACAAAAGAACGAGGGGAAATTGATTGGTCAAAATGAGCCTTGACCCGCTTTTTCTGTGCTTCGATAACCAAAGCAGCAAAGCGGCGAGTTTCATCCAACCTTTCTAAATGAAGGAGATTCTCTTCTTCTGGTGAAGTATTCTTCAATAATTCAACAGCTAAATTCAGCGAAGGTATTTCACATTCAATCGGGAGAGTAGCTTCGATGCCATAGACCAAATGGAAAGGAGTGAACCCGGTTGCATTCTTTACTGAGGTTCGGTATGCCTAAAGAGCCGAAAATAACATGAGATGCCAATTTTATTTATGGATCTCAATCGTACGCTGAAGCATAGTGACAAGGACTTTGTTCACAGCCTCAACCTGGCCATTGGCTTGAGGGTAGTATGGCGTTGAGCTGTCATGATGCAGACCCAACTTAGAAGTCAACTCTGCCACCATACAATGTCGAAAATGGGAACCATGATCGGTAACGATGGCTTGCGGGACACCAAACCTAGAAATAATGTGATTTAATATGAACTAAGCAGATGTCTTACCGTCGGCAGCAAGTGTAGGCATTGCTTCGGCCTAGTTGGTGAAGTAGTCCATGGCTACGATAATATAAGCATGCCCCCTGGCTGAGTGAGGGTTACACATCGTAAAATCGATGCCCCACTTCGCAAAGGGACCAACGGTAATGACAGGATGAAGAGGAATGGGTGGTGCATGCATCTTGCATTGGTAAATCTGGAAATCATGGCATTTACGAAGTGCGACAATGCAATCCCTTAAAATAGAGGGCCAAAAATAACCATCACGAAGGATTTTTTGAGCAGTAGCATAACCAAACATGTGATTGCCACAGGCGCCACTGTGACAGTCATTGAGGACTTTCTTAGCTTCTTTGAGGGTCAAAAACTGACGGAGAATGGAATATACTCCGACACGATAGAGGGTATCCCCGACTATATGATAAGGTTGTGACTAATGACGGATGCTTCAGCGGGCATCCTTCATCAACTCAGATATAAAAGGTGAAGTTTGGAGATAAATGATGATATCACCATACGACAGATCGAGGGTGCTAATCAAGAAAAGCTAATCATCTAGAATGGATTCCTCAGAACAAAAAGGAGTGGAGTCGGAAGGGAGAAAACAAAGCAAATCAGCAAAAATAATGATTTCTTTGACTTGGCAATAGTAAATTCCAAATCAAACTCTTGGAGGATAACAATCCATTTAGAATATTTCCCCCCCAGCAATTGTCGAGATAAGATGTAAGTCATGGGGTTGCAATCATAAATCACTGTCACTATGCTTAATAGAATATAATAATGAAAATGTTGGAATGCTTGGACTGCAGCCAATTCTAACTTATCAACGTGAGCATAACGAGTTTCTGGGTCGAGAAGGTTACAAGACAAGTAATAGATAACATGCTCATGACTGTCATCATCGTCTTGTACCAAAACCATTGCAATTGTGCTGATAGCGGCAACTAAATAAAGGGGAAAATCACGATGATAATTTGGAGGGTGGAGTAGAGGAACATTGACAAGCAATGTCTTCAACGTATCAAAAGATTTCTGAGTGATTTCATCCCAACAGAAAGGAACACCTTGCTTTAATAATCATGTGAATCCTTTAGCTACTTCGTCATAGTTAGGTATAAAACGACGTAAAAAATTAGCTTTCCCTTATAAACTCTGTAGTTGGTGCAATGAGGAAGGAGAGGGGAGATTAAGAATAGCTTCAACTTTGAGAGGATCTAGGCGAATTCTGTCTTGAGACACGATAAACCCTAAGAGTCTACCGGAATCAATGCAGAAGACACACTTGTGTGGATTAAGCCGAATGTTATAGTGTCTACAATGAAGAAAAATATGATGAAGATGGTTAGGGTGATCCCTACGCTTAGCCAAATGAGCCGGAAGGTCATCCAGATAAGGTTGCACGATGTGACAAATATCATGAAAGGCGTAGGACATTACGCACTGAAATGTGGCCTCAACATTCTTTAAACCAAAAGGAAGCTTCTTATACACAAAGGTACCCCAAGGAAAGATGAAGGCAGCCTTGTGTTGATCAGTTGAGAGAATGTTTATCTGATTATAAGCAGAAAAACGGTCCATAAGGGAAAAAATCTCGCTCTCGGCACAGTCGTCAATGATTTGATCGATGAAGGGAGTAGGATAATTATCCTTGGGACAAGCTCGATTGATATCACGATAGTCAACACAGACACGAATAGTGCCCTGTTTCTTATCTACATGAACAATATTAGAGACCCACTCTGTCAAGGGAATCAGATAAATGAAACCAGCTTTGAGAAGCTTTTCCACTTCAGCTTTAATGGCAGTAGTTTTCCGAGGATGAACCAGATGAAGATGCTGGTGAACAGGTTTCGAACTGGGGTAAGTGGAAATTGCATGTACCACAATGCTAGGATCAATGCTGGGCATTTCTTCATAGGACCACGCAAAGACATCACGGAATTCATGAAAAAGGCTAGTATAGACTTGTACTTCATCGAAAGAATAAGTGACCCTGATATGGATGTTCTCAAAAATTCCTATTTTAATGGAAATGTCAATAGGCATCATCTGTGTAATGTTACTCAAGTTACCTTATGAAAAAACTTCATGAATCTGAACAGGCGTTTGAAGCGGAGGAGAGGGAATCTGAGAAGAAAAATGCTCAAGACAAGTAGACATGGCCCTGAGACTTGGGAGAAATGAGGAACGATGATGATTATCGTCCCACGGGAGATCTTCGAGAGACATGGTTTCCACGATGGCTTCATTGGAGGGAAACACTTCTTTCAAAGGATTCGGCGAATCAAAATCACCAGGCCAAGGGGATTGAGAATAAATGTCAAGAGACATGCTTGAAGGAGCAGAATTAAGGGACAGAGTATCCAACGCGGCGATGAGTTCACAATAATCAATTTCAATCAGACTCAACAACATCGAATCTCTGAAAGAATTGATCTGTTCAGGGGAAGGGATAACCCATGGGTCATCGGTGTGAGAAATCATGTTGATTTGAACAAAAAATTGGTGGTGGAAGAGGAAAAATACCCATGAGGGCAAGATCCTTAAAAACACATGGCCCTACGCTCTCGTAGGGAGTAGGAACCTTATCCACATACGGAACGTTGTTCTCGGAAGAAGAAGTGAAAAAATAAAATTGATCGACAGTAATAATCTTTCCTTCGTGCGGGAATTTAAAAACACGAAAGAGAGTGGACATAACACATAGCATTGCGTGAGTCCAACTGCGACTGAGGAGAATATTATAATTGAGCTTACTATCAACCACTTCAACTTCGACATTAACTGTCTTCCCTTCTAATGTGATTGGTAAACTAGTGAGAACACCAAGAGGTTTAGACTCTCTTCCATCAAATGATTCAAGGGCATTGGGTGACGAGGTGAGAGCTGGAGAACCAATGGCTTTCCAACAAGTATATGACATAACACAGGTAGATGCACCCTTGTCCATGACTGCCCGGTGAATGTTCAAACCATTTATACCAACTTGAATGATGAGTGCAATTTGGTGTGGGAGTTGCGGGACAAAATTCTCTAAATCGAAAGCAAGCAAGCTAGTATCGGCAGGATCAAACCCACCTATCATGGATATCAACGCTTTCCTTAGTGACGAAAAACTCTGAAGTACTTCTAACACAGATATTGCAGATGGTGCTCGAGCCAAATCCTCAACAATACTGTAATGCTGAGCGACACGGGCATTGGGATTGTACGAAGACTTACGAAGCACACCTTTGGAAGGTGGTCGCACAACAGATTCAGTATTAGGCCGTTCAATCTCAAGAGGGCCAGAAACAGGTGGAGGAGGAGGACCATCAGCGATCTCCTTCCTGGTTGCCTGACCTGAACCAGAATAATCTTTTGATCGAGTAGTAATAGAAACGGGTGCAGAACTGTTCATCATAAAAACCTGAGAACCAAATGGGATAGAGGACTGAGGTTTCTCTACCTTATGAGTTTTCTGAGTAGGAAAAGGTTCTTTAAGAACAACCGGAGCTCCTTGAGTGCCTTTGAGCAATCGGCTCACTTCGAACCGTCTAGGACAGTCTTTGGTGAAGTGCTCTTCATCACAAATTAAATAAGGATACTTCGGTTTGCATTGATAACTATTAGCAGAACGAGGTTTCGAAGAATCCTATTTCAGGGTATCAGCTTTGACCTTACCTTTACCCTTCTTCTTACCTTTAGAAGCATTATCCGTAGGATTTTCCTGAACGGAATTCACTTCTGCGGGTTTGCTAGAATTTAGATTTGGCTGAGAAGCAACATTATTGGAAGAAGTAGACTTCTGCTTCTCAGAATTAGATGGAGACTTCTAAGGATTCTAAGATAAGGAACCAATAATACCGTCAACAGATGGAATCGCTGGAGGTTTAGAAGTTCCAGGTCGAGGAGCATCAAGCAAGATATTATATAAAGTGTCGGATTAAGAGTACACAAGATCGAGGTATTGGGCGTAAGCAATGGATTGTTCCTCGGTTACACATGCCCCCATATCTATGTCTTTGGTGATCTGATTGACAAAGGAGGTAGTGAACCAATGAGTTAGAAGCTGATCATGAATTTCAAATTTGATCATGCGACGACGTCACCTCCACTCATGAATATGATCCAAGATATGAGTAGCTCGGCCCTGTTTCAATGAAGTGAGGAGGTGTGTCCCGGTCTCATAGCGGACCAGCAACTGGAAATGCGTAAGGAATTCCATAGCTAAGGAATTGAAATCTTGAAAAACTCCAAGAGACAGCTCAATGTACCACTTTGTAGCAGCACCAGTAAGAGTTCGCTGGAAAATACAGAGCCGAATAGAATCAGCACCAGTAAGAGTTCGCTGGAAAATACAGAGCCGAATAGAATCATCAACCCTAGAGTTAGAGGAACACCACAAGTGGTAGGTCATAACATGCATTTGGGGGTACTCACGAGGTTTACCCTCAAATTTAGGACAATCACCAGGAATCTTGGTCGGAACCGGAGGCCAATAGGGATTATGAAGAATGGGATCATTTTTCAACTTTGACACATAAGGTAATTCCAATGTAGCAAGAAATGGTAATTGAGTATTAAAAGTCATCGGAGGTCTTTGATAAGGACCCATGTGTACATTCCACCGAGTCTGAGAAGGATTTCGTCCCCATACATTCTGTCTCGAAAGATTCGGATCATAGAGATTAGAAGCAGGATAATTCGGTTGATACCGAGGTTGAGTACTAGGATACGGAGTCGAAGTAGACCACGGAGGTCCTTGCTGAGCAGTATAAGGATTCTTCTGTGGAATTTAAGCATGAATTTGAGGTTGATGATACACAAGTGGATTTTAAGGGTAAGGAATCTGAGGTGCGTTATATACTGGTTGATATGAAACTTGAGGGTAGTAAGCGTCGTGCGGTTGAGCATGTTGACCTTGCGGAGCAAGTTGAGCAGGCTACTAAGCAGGGTAAATAGGTAGAACTGGTTACAGAACCAAAGGAATTTGCTGGTGGACATGTTGAAATGGTTGCTAAGTTGGTTGAACCGACTATTGAAACTACTGTTGGGGACCAACAGGTTGTCCTTGCGGGAAAGGTTGGCCTGATGGTTGTGATGGACCAGGTTGTCCCTGATAACTAGGTTGACCCAGAGAAGGACCAAAGGGTTTTCCTGGTTGCATAATATTTGGGCCATACTGAACGTGCGACTGTGATTGAGGTGCAGCAGTTTGTCTTTGTGACATATCATTTTTTCCCCCAGGACCAAAATATGATCCTGGTTGATTCAAAGGTTGACCTGAAAGACCCGAGGGTTGTCCATGTTGGGCCAAAGGCTGACCTTGTGGAGGTTGGGCTTGTGGACCATATGGTTATCCCTGTAGACCAGAAGTAGGGCCCTGCTGAGCTAAAGGTTGTCCTGATGAGGGTTTTCCTTGGAAGTCGAAGGGTTGCGCAAGAAGGGTAGGTCCAAAATGAGTAACAGTCTGATAAGGATCATAAACATCCTGATAAGGATCAATAGGAGGAAAATAGACCGGATTACCATACACATCATAATGGTGTGGATAGATATATACGGGATTACCAACAACATCATAGTGATGGAATCGAAGATTACCAGGAGCTTGAGACTGCTGAGAACCCTGAGAAATCTACTGCTGAACATCCAACATATATTCTTCAAAATTAAGACCGCCAAGAATCACAGGAGGAGTGGAAAATTAACTAGAAGCCACACAAACTGTCGTTTGAACTGGAACAGATGTGACAGTCACCGAAGAACTAGGAGTCGAAGGTGATAGCCCTAATGAAGGTACGACCGAAATCTAGAGGAGTTACTGTACTGGATTGCACAATGGAGGAAACTCCAGACATGATATGACTCAAGGCTATATATCCAAGCGGAAGTGAGACCGGCGATGGAGAATATTGAATGGAGGCACGAAAGAGATCTTCAGGAAAGAGTGATATTCTCATGTGGAAACATGCATTCCTTCACTACCAACAATACTAGAGGAATCCATATCTGGTTCCACCGTAAGATCTTCATAAAGACTATGGGGACTAGGAGGTACTGCAGCAACAACAAAAGGCGATCCTGACGTAAGAGGGAGAAATTCTCCTTCTTCCCCAAAACCAGACCAAGCACTTGAAGGAAGCCAATTGAAATCAACTGGCTCATCAAGCAGAGATCGAGTAGCAAGGGGTTGGATAGATAGAAGAATAGGTTGCGAGAACTCGACAGACCTAATGGATTGAGGGGTTTCAAAAGAAGCTTCCGGAAAAGAACCACCACTAGGAGGTAGTGAGGACAATGAAACTAGATGTTCTGCCACTTTGACTATATATCAGAACAGGAAGGAAAAGAGATAACCAATTGAAGGTGCCAAAAAAAGAACCAAAGAAATCAATCAAGCCAAGTACTAAACTTTTAATAGGCGTGTGATCGTAGGTGATTAATTTTATAACACTAAAACCAAGATTCATTGTTTCATGTTTTCAGAGTCGAGAAACAGGAAAAAGAAAACTCTAGTCACTTCCAATTTGAAACGAGCGTGAAAGGACAAGTGCTCGATGATCTCTTCTCTTGTTTAAAGAGTCGCGAAAAGATTGAAATGACTTCTCAGGATTTCTAAGCAAGAGGGTGTACCAGGTCTCCGTGAACTGCCATATACACCTTGGTGATCAAATGAAACGGAAATGACCAAGGACTTGATGTACGTGTAGGTAGTCTCCTCGAATGCTATGTTTGGTGTATCACAGTTACAAGGCGGTAGACTTGGCTTCCTATGGATAAAAGGATTTCAACCTAGAGGGGTCTCCCTTTATATACACGACGGTACGGGGAGCACAAGTTCGTACTAGTGCTGTCTGAAGCCAACAAGCGAGCGACAACTACTAGGTTTTAAGATGTCGGAACACGTCTCTAGCCTAGACCACTAGAAATATTGCGTTAGGTTTCAATGTTGCCTTAGGTTCATTGAGTAAATTTTAAAGTTAATCTTGAATTAGGTTTCAATTTCTAGGCCCTAACGAATTTGGAGCTCAACTTCCTAAATGAAAAATATATGAAAATGAACATCATTTCAGTTCGATGAATGCTAGTTATAAGAAGGATAGAAATATTTCAAACAACAACAAACAAAGAAGATATACAAAGAAAAATTCTAATGCCTCTAATGCAATAAATTGAAAACGAAATTCCTTCCTAGATGAAAAAGGCTAGTTATGCAAAGGAATGTTTCAATTTTGATGCAACGAAAGAATGCAAAACATATTTTTTGATTTTTCAATGAAAAAATCACACAATGTACTAATTCAAATGGAAAACAAAACAAACACTAGTTTGCATTTTGCAAATGTAGAGATTTAAAATTGAATGACTCAACTGAAGTGAAACAAACACAAAACATTCAAGCTATTGCAACAAACTTTCAATCCAATAGAGAGAATTTCCCAAATCGACCCAACACAAGCAATGCAATCGATGCCTGGAGCTCTAAAGGGAAAGATCAATCGATGAAACGAAAATACCAATCAACCAAAACACTCAAAAGGATCAAGGAAAACTGAGTATAATGACGCAAAACGAAATGAGGCTGACAACAATCAAAGAGACTTGCATTTCAAACAGAAGGCTCAATGTACAAGAACGCTCAGAAACCTTAAGGCCTTTAAATGACACTAATAGGAAAATGGACAAAAAACTGAAAGAAATAAGTCTACAGTAGTCAACACAGTTCCAAAGGCTAAATCACACCCAAAAAATACCCAGAAGCAAGAAAAATTGACCAGAAGACTCATTAAGGAGGTCAAACTAAAACTTACAGGGGTTGGCGCGGCTGTAAGGCTATAATCCGCGCCATGCAGGGGTTGGCGCGAGTGCAAAGAGAGCAACCTGTGCCAATCGGCGCGACTGTTCAGAAAAAAACCGTGCCAAGCTAGATACATATGGGAAAAAGAGAAAAACCCAAAACTTAACGAGCAGAGGCCAACCTTGACACTCTGGAGCTGAACAGAGGATAGAAATTAAGTAAACAAACCAGAAAAAGATAGAAAATGAAATCGATAATCAAAATCGACCCAACAGGATGAAACAACAAACTCGCATTGATCTCCAGTGGAGTCGCCAATTTGTTACATAGGTAAATCCTCTCTGCGGACAAAGACGATCCCTCTAGCCCTAGGGTGGGTCTAGAAACAAAAGGACACAGTAAAATGTTGCTTCTTAGTTAATGAATGAACAAGAGACATGGTAGATCGACCTACCTGGAATCTAATGCTATCATCGTTGCAGAAAAATTAGTAGCCTCTCGCTCCTGCCTTGGAAAATCACAATCCGTTCGCTGTTACGCCTGGATACCTGCACATAGAACAAGAAACAAGAAACAAGAACAACATACGACATCATAGTTTCACTCACAACTATTAACTAGTTAAAGAGGGCTAAAGCTATCGCATTACACAAACATCATAACACAATAGTGGAACCAAACAGTAGTCATGTATATATAAGTAGAAGGAAGAGGTACAATTGATACTTTGACGTCGCAGTCTCCGCCAACGGGGTTCAGTCGAAGTGCGTCTCAAGACCTGTCGAGGGATTCGAACGGAATGAGGACATGGATTCAAGCTCTCCTCAACGTGATTCCTTTTATCTATCTTCTCTAGTCATTCAACTATAGTATCAGCTTTCCAAGCTCAGTTATTCAGTCGTTCAACTAGTTTGTACTAAGAGAGATAGCTTCTTTTATAGAGGAAAAGGAGGAGTTTGGGATCCATACAAAGGTGGGAGGGAGTCCTATCCTTTAGGAGAGTTCCAAGGGAGGTGGAAACTACTAACTAAAGGAGGGAGTCTGTGGTTGTTTCAGTTCAACTACTCCCAATGACTAATCCTCGAGATGGTTGGAATAGAACCTTCGCCTCTATTTTCAAAAAACATTCCATAAACAGCTTGGCACGACTGCTTAACTGGGACAGAGCGCAAAATGGTGCAAGCTCAGCGTTAATTTTTCAACTCGGCGCGGGAGTGTAACTAGCTACTCGCGCCAAGGCAAAACCAAGGGTTTTTACAGTCCTGCTCAGGGAATTGTCAACAAGAGGAATGTTACTCTCATGCAAAGGAATGTAGTGATGGTTTTTTCAAGGCATGACACTGCTTATTGGTCACAGAAACAACCCTCCAATGGGAAATATGGGGATTGCAGGGATAGTGACAAAATGTTGTGTAACATGGACAAAGGTATGATAAATCCCAAGTCCAATGTCATTAATATAAGAAGTATGGGCACTATGCCAATGAATGTAGAAAGAAACTGAGTGACATGGGTAATAGACGCAGTGCTAACTTTACTAAATGTCAGAGTCAAGAAAAAAAAATTTTAGCATGTAATATGGCTGAAGAGAAGAATGAAGATATATGGTTTTTAGATTCAGGATGTAGAAACCATATGAATGGAAACATATTTATGTTTTCCATGTTGGATGAAAATGTGAATTCTTAAGTAACATTGAGAATAGACAACAAAGTCTTTGTCATGGGGAAAGGCAGAGTAAGTGTTTTGACAAAAAAAGGAGAAAGGAAATCCATATCAGATGTATACTATGTACCTGGTATGAAGTGTAACCATTTTAGCATTGGACAACTCATTCAAAAAGGCTACAACGTATTCTTTGGAGATGATGTATGTACCATCATAAACATATCACCAAGCAATCAAAGGATTGCACAATCGAAGATGACAAGAAACAGAATGTTTCCTCTTAAGATGAGAACATATTTGAAGAAAGGAGTTGCAATGGAAGCTGTGACTCAAAAGACATACCAAAAGGAAGCCAAGGATGAAAATTATCTATGATATTTTATATTTGGACATCTTAACTTTGGAGGCCCAAATTTGTTACACAGAAAAGGTATGGTAAAGGGATTACCATTGATTGAGAAACCAGACAGCCTTTTGTGAAGGTTGCATCTTTGGAAAACAACACAGAGAAAGTCTTCCATTAGGAAAGAGCATAAGGGAAAAATCACCCTTAGAAATAGTCCATTCAGATTTGTGCGGACCAATGCAAACACCTTCTTTAGGAGGTAGCCACTATATGTTAACTTTTATTGATGATTACATAAGAAATACATGGGTGTATTTCTTAAAGTTGAAGGGTGAAGTGTTTGATAAGTTCTGCCACTTTAAAGCTCTTGTTGAGAATCAAAGTGGGCAGCACATAGAATTTTTGAGGACTAATAGAGGAGGAGAATGTATCTCCAAATATTTTCTGTGTTTTTGCAGAGAAAATGGAATTCACAAGCAATTTATAGCAAGGTATACACCACAACAAAATGGAGTTGCTAAAAGGAAAAATAGAACCATCATGGATATGGTAAGAAGCATGTTGAAGGCAAAACGTTTGCCAAATGAATATTGGGTTGAAGTTGTACATTGTGCAACATATTTTTTGAATAGATGCCCAACAAAGAGTATGATGAACAGAGTTCCAGAAGAAGCATGGAGTGGCATAAAACAATTTTTCACCTACATGAGAGTATTTGGATGTGTGTCTTATGCACATATTCCAGATCAGCTAGGGAAGAAGTTGGATAGTAAGGGGGAGAAGTGCATATTTTTTGGATATAGTGATGAATCAAAGGCATATAGATTATATAACCCATCCACCAAGAATTTTATTGTAAGCAGAGATGTATAGTTCATTGAAGAAGAAGCTTGGGATGGAAGCATTGAGAAAATAGTGAATGTAAAAACTTGTTTTTCTCAAGAAAATGATGAGGAAGAAATCCCTCATTAGCAGCAACACCTCCACCAACACAAGCGCATCAAGGAACACCTCAAGAAGGTATGAGAACACCCTTGAGAAGTGATGAAAGTTCTTCTCCAATCACAACACAAGGAGCATACTGGAGTACCTCCACAAGCACAAGCTCAGGAAGTGAAAGAAGGACAAGATTCAGAAGTTTAAATGAAATCTATGAGCAAGAGGTAACGAATGAAGATATGAACTCTTTATTTGCTTTGTATTGTAATATGGAAGATCCTATTCATTTTGAAGAAGCAGTAAAAGATAAGAAATGGATATATGTTATGTATGAAGAAATGAATGCAACAGAGAAGAACAATACATGGAAATTAGTTGATCTCCCAAAAGGTAAGGAAGTGATTGGAGTAAAATGGGTCTATAAGACCAAAAGCATTGCTGAAGGTAAGATTGAAAGGCACAAGGCCAGACTTGTTGTCAAAGGTTACAAGCAGCAACAAGGAAGAGATTATGAAGAAACTTTTGCACCAGTTGCAAGAATGGAAACAGTAAGAGTAGTGTTGTCCATAACAGCACAACACAAGTGGAAATTTTATCAAATGGATGTGAAATCAACATTCCTAAATGGAGTATTGATGGAAGAGGTTTATGTTGAACAACATCTGGGCTATGAGAAAGAGGACCAAGAGCACAAGGTATCGAAGTTGAAGAAAGCTCTATATGGGCTGAAACAAGCACCAAGAGCATGGTACAGTAGAATAGTGCTTATCTACTAGAAAGTGGGTTTGCGAAATGTGAAGGAGAACCCACACTATACATCAAAGAAAAGGATGGTAAGATTCTCATTGTTGTTTTGTATGTTGATGATGTGATATTTACAGGTAATGATGCTTACCTCATTGAAAATTTTAAAATAGTCATGAAAGAAGAATTTGAGATGACTAATATGGGATTGCTTAGATACTTCTTAGGAATAAAAGTAGAGTAAAATGAAAATAAATTTTTATTTCTCAAGAAAAATATGTGAAAGAATCTTTGGAAAGATTAACATGCAGGATTGCAAGGCATCAATAACTCCTACAATGATGGGATTGAAATTAAGCAAGGAAGATAGAAAAAAGGATGAAGATCCAAGTTTATATAAGAGCATAGTTGGCAGCCTTATGTATTTGACTGCAACTAGGCCTGATATTATGCATGTTGTAAGTTTAATTTCCAGATTCATGGAAAGTCCAAAAGAAATACATCGACAAGCAGCAAAAATAATTCTAAGGTATGTGAAAGGAACGAAGAGGTATGGTATTTTATACATGTCTTCAGAAAATTTTGAATTAATTGGATATACTGACAGTGATTGGGTTAGAAGTATAGATGACAGGAAAAGTACCTATGGATATGTTTTTAATTTAGGATAAGGAGTCATCTCATGGGCTTCTAAGAAACAACCAATTGTGGCTTTATCAATATAAGAGGCAGAGTATGTGGCAGCTACAATAACAGCATGTCAAGTAGTATGGATGAGAAGAATATTGAGAGATTTGTGCCATGAACGGGTAAAAGGCACAACAATTTATTGTGATAATAGCTCAACAATAGCGTTATCCAAGAATTCAGTGTTTCATAAAAGAACAAAACACATAGATGCAAAGTATCATTATATCAAAGAATTGGTGAACAATGGAGAAGTTATTCTTAAGCGTTGCAGAACTATTAGCCCCCTAATTTGCTCTCTTTTTACCATTTCCCCTTCCTAAATTATAACCATTTACCTCTGTTTCACCTCTTTTATGCACCCTCATCTTGCACCAGTCCAAGCACGGTGACGTATTTCGTATAAACCTTTATTTTTCATGTTTTAATTCAATTTAGCATCAATTAAATATTTATTACATGATTTCTTACTTTTAAATCACTTTTGTAACTTATCGATATCTCCAATGGTTATTTGATAGTTAGAGTGCTTACCGTGACCACTGATCTTAGTGCAGGATCGGATCTTGCACCATTGCCAACACAATAGATCTTCACTGCAGATCCAAACCTCCTTGATCACCGCCTTGTCTTGAGCAGCTTCAGCCACGACAACATGATTGATCCAAAGGCAGCCAAGACTGAATCCGTGAAGGGAAAAAAGCTGGAGATTAGCTACGGCCGGTTTTGTTAGCTGCCTAATTTTGAAGGCTGAATGCTAAATTCTGCGATGGTTATGTAATCAGTTGAACGATCTGTTTCGGCCTTTGCCCAACATATCTATATACTGTAAAATGTAAATAGGACTTAGGGGAGATTTTTTGAGAAGATTTTTTAAAGCGAAGTTTGATAGGCGGTAACAGGTTGTTTTGTTATCGCTCGAATCTGGGTTGGACATTGTATTAACGCATGTATTCGCCTCATTGAACTAATAAAAGGGAGTTCCACCTCATGTTTCATAAATTGTGTTTTTGTCTTTAAGTTGATGAATTGACTAATTTACTAAGCAGCGTTTTAACTTAAAAGGGAAACATGCTGGTTGGCTAGGGCCCAGCCAACCCAACACATTTACCCCATTTTCTGTTTCTTGTATTTTGTGTTTGTATTGTCAAAGTGTGATTTAAATTTCAACACATGTATTCCTGTCTGAGTGAAAAGGATCCGTTGTGTGAAGTAGATACATTTTTTTCCCTGCAATTTACTTTCCTCCACTTGATTTTAGATTGGTTTTCCTCTGCCTGGTACAAGTAGGAGAAACAAACCTGCACTAGTGCACATTGGTGTGATCTTCCTTTTCCTGCAATTCTGTTTAATTGGTTTTTCCGCCTGGTCCAAGCAGGAGAAATGAACCTGCACCAGTGCACGTTGGTGTGATGCAGCAAGCTTTCTTAGTCTACTTTACGCAATCTTATTTCTTTCTTTAAATGCTTATGGCAGGATAAATGATTGTTTCTTTATTTCTGCATTTTTTTAAGATCAGAAACATTCACTTTTATGTGTGCAATTTGATTCGATAGTAAACTAGCATTTGCAATAATTGAAAAATCATTTTAAGCATTAAATTCTAAGTGTAGGAAGCTCTGATCCGGTGCAAGAACTAGTTTCTTGCCACAAGATCTGAGTGCTCTGAACCTTGAAAAGTTTGAGCCCTTGCATGAAGTAAAAATCCTTCAGTAAAGACAGTATTTATATCTTCTACATAAATATTTGATGTTGCACTAGTGCGGGACAAATTAATGCAAGAAGGAAATCTCTAAAGAAGAGGGTTTAAGGGCCCATCTAATGAGACTGCTAAAGTGTCTCTGCTAAAGGAAAACACACACTCAGTAGATTAAAAAACCATTAGTGGGAGTGATTGCCTTTTCTCTTTAATTCTCTCTTGCAAATGCATACTTCCTTGTTCCAGTCTTAGATTATTTTTGATGGTTCAAGTTGCCTTTTTCTCTTTTTATTTGATTCTACAATATTTCCTTTAAATAAAGTAGGGATTTACATTAGGAAGATTCATACCATCTCTGGCATTGCCTGTGCTTCCTCTCTAAGTTTACGAATCCCCCAGGTTGACAAATTAAGTGTTGAGGAGTTTTCTTAAGTGTAATTCCTGCACCCAACATTTTGGTGCCATTGCCGAGGAGGTGAATTGATTTGGTAAAAATTTTCTGATTATACAAATAGAAGTAATTTTTCTTTATTTTTTGTAGTACTGTTTGGAAGAGTTTTTTTGAAGGAATTTTACTGGTGTTAATTGATTTCTGACAACATTTTTTAAAATTTGTTTGTTATTTTTCTTTTTTTCTTTCCTTTTGAAATGAATGCCTAGGAAAGGTAAGGGTTTGAAGCCCATTAAGGGCTGAAAGAATTCTGAAAAAAAATTTCATATTCGGTCTCCTTTTGTAAGCAGGAAGCCCAATCCAATTCAAACCCATCACGCAAGAACAATCCACCTGGATTCTGGTGATAACAGCTCAGGTGTGGATCAACCTCTTGAGAGCAGTACAAGTAAAAGGGGAACAATGGTGCACTAAGAAGATCATTTGGAAGGGACTGGTGACAACCAGGTAAGTGAAGAACAATCCACTTTTGTGTTTCCAATCGTGGATCCTGATACTGTGGCGCAAATGAAGAATATTCCACCATCAGCTCTCCCTCATTTCCATGGTAAAGTTCATGAAGATCCTGACTCTTTTCTATTTGAGTTTGATATTCTGTTTAGAAGTTATGATTATGCAACTGA
>CM076580.1:274519298-274747726 GCA_034641835.2 Pinus albicaulis
GGAAACTCAAACTAATTCATCTATTTGGCACTATTTTGTATGGATAGGTGATGAAAAAGAGGAGAATTCGAATTTTATCCAACTCTTAGTTGATGATGAGGCATCCAAGTCACTAACTGCTTCCTTTCTTTGTGCAATTCTGCTCCAACAATTCTGCAAATTTGGGGTCCAATGATACCTTTATATTT
This sequence comes from Pinus albicaulis, assembly GCA_034641835.2. Classification (NCBI taxonomy): domain Eukaryota; kingdom Viridiplantae; phylum Streptophyta; class Pinopsida; order Pinales; family Pinaceae; genus Pinus; species Pinus albicaulis. Next base: position 274,519,487 of record CM076580.1, read on the forward strand.
CTCAATCCGTAATAGATATGTAAAACTTGAAAGAGGTTATTGTAGATAAATATGTGGGTGAGATAAACCTCTTTCACTTTCCTAAAATTCCTCTCCAAATGTGCACAATAGTCTCTGTAAAAAGATGTGTAAAACAGAGTTTTACAGAGTCTGAAAAATAGCCTCTAAAGATGTGCATGTATCTCTCAGTTTGAAATCAATGTCAAAAAACGGAGATAGGTTTTTGTAGATGGGTCTCTTAGAAAAAACAACCTCCTTCAGTTTTGTAAGATGTATTTCTGATTGGCCACAATATTCTCTGCAACATGATGACTTAACAGGAATTTTCTGCAAAAAGTGCTTTCCAACATTGTTTAATATTTCCAAATCCATAATGTTTGTTAGAAAAGTGAGAGAGGTTTTTGTAGATGGCTCTCTTAAGAACATAAACCTCCTTCAGTTTTTTAAAATGCATCTTGGATTGATTACAATAGTTTCTGCAAAACTATGACTAAAATATGCAATTTCTACAAAAAATGTTCCTTCTTGTTATGTTTTTTCATCTTTTTACTTTCTTGCTCTTTTGACTGTTTTACTTTCACTTTAGACAAACCTCACTATTGGTGAAATTATTCTCATCTCTTTTTACCATTTTACTGCCTTCTGTATTTACTTTTACTGTTTACCTTTGACTGCTCTGTAACTTCATTTTAACTGTCATTGACTTTTACCTGATACACTTTAACCACTGATACTCTTTAGCTGTTATGCTTTCTAACCTCTGTTTGAATAGATTTGATAACAATATTGGAGTAAAAAAATCTTATGACTATTATTAAGACTGTTTATCCAAGGATGTGATATTCTGATCACCTCTTGAGGGGAAAACCGAGTAGATTTTTCAAGCAATTCCCCAATGGACAAGGGAGTGAGGTTTTGACCAGGTTCAAAATGGAGCATCATTCAAGGCTACAGGAACTCCCATTTTGGTTCTTGTGGAAAAATGGAAATTTGGCTAATGGTGAGGAATTGAGTAAATTCACGGGAAAAATAGGTCCATTTGCAGATTTAGTAATTCAATTACAGTTCTCGGGGTCATGGAATGAACTAGTAATTAATTCTAACTCTGTTTCAGTGAAGGAAAAAAGGAAAGCCGAGATTTCAACAGAGTTCAGTTTGAATTTAGGGTAAATACCTGTTTTTGGAGAAAACAACGTTTGGATAGGTGCCGGCTAAGGTAGATAATCTTCTGAGAGGCTTGTCTGCAATCTTCTTCGAAAGGATAAGGTAAGTGGACTTCACAAATTCGAATTTTGAATTTTTTTGCGTGGAAGGCGTTTTCTTTCACTGGCATACAAAATGATGAAAAAGACGTGAATGTTTTGTTTTATCGGCAAAGTCAAACGGGGGGGAATTTTTATTATTTTTATGGGATGACGTCACTGATGTACGATGGATGCGTCACCGGGGTCGGGCGGTAAGCGGTAAATTCCGCACCGCTTTCGGGAGCAAGCGGTTTTCCGCGGGGAAGTAGTGATTCCATTCGGAGATCAACACGTGGCGGGTGCACTATTTCGAAACCACCGTGATCCCGCGCGTTAACGATCGGACGATGGATGGCTGGCGGAATTACAGCGGGCCGTTGATCCGGGAATGGGCGATCAAACGGGTGATATGACGTGAAGAAGGTAGAGGATTTAACACGCGGGCCCAAAGTAATTAATGTTAATTTAACTATTTCGGGCGGCGTCTTATTGACTGAGGGATTGGTTATTAATTAATCCGGGTGATTAATTAATCACGTGGTTTAATGAGAGTTGGGGTTGCGGCGGGGCTTTGGTTTTATTTGTTTTTTCCGTTTAAAACATAAAACATATGTTTAAAACCTTTTCAATATTGTTATTATATGGTAATAAATCAATGTAATTTATTATCCATAGGGGCGGGGATAGATTATAAAGATATATTTCTAACCAAAGGGCACATAATGTGGGTCTTTTATGAATAATTGGAAAATAAATACTTTGGTTGAAATTTTATAATAAGATGGGCTTTTGGGATATTTATGTAGAAGGAGTTATACATATAAAGGTAAGTTATATAAGAATTTAATATTTAAAGTTAAATGTTAATATGACAATGGGACAAGGGAAACTCAAAATACTTTACACAACTAGGAAAGTGGAGATTTCTGAAGTAAATTGTATCATTTCAATTTCAACACTTAAACATAGAATAGTAAGTAATTTTGAGGGATTATTATGGAAATTTGCATGATTTTCCTAAGTAAAATAAAATTTTACTTAGGAAAAGATTAAAAGGGAATGTTTATAATAATAAATAACTTCAAATACTTAGGTCTTTTTGATCATCAGACCGAGGGTCCGGTCCCTCCAAAAGTCAAGGAAATGCCTTGAGCCCCTTTAATTTTCAAATACCTTAGCACTTTGGGGAAATTAGTAAAACTCTTAGGGAAAAAGTGATGTGGGAAGTTAATGATTTTGACTTTGCTTTCTGTAAATTTTCCAATGTATATTCTGCTTCAGCACTTGTGATGAAAGTTAAAGATCAAACACATTTAACACCATCATTCATCATATGAAACTTTGCAACACCATCTACCTACCCTATCTACTTTACACTACCATTTTCTCTTCTTTATTAGGGTGCACTTAGACTGTCAAACCCTTATCAATCTTCTTTTCTTTTACAAGGAAAATCTATCTAATTCTACCTTTATTACATCCAAGGGCTCAGATTAAACTGTTGAGCACCTTTTATTAACTCTACCTATCTACTTATCTGCCAAGATTAAACTGTTTGGTCAGATATTTATTCTCTATTCTACAACATAAAATTGAAACATGAATGAGTCAAGTTTAAACAGTTTGACTCTTCATAAATTGTGGCAAAAGTTTGACAAGCTGCACACAATTGCTTTATTACAAAAATGAAATCGTAGTGGCATTTGGATTTGCACACTTTCCTTGGTCTATTTTTTGCTTGGGGAGAATTTCTTTCATTTTCTTGACCAATTTATTTTCTTACCCTTTGATTTTTCTTTTAGGGTATACCCTCTTTACATTTTTTAAATTTTTTGATTTTTTGGTTTTTCAAGAATATGGAACACCTTTGCTCAAGAAAAAGGTTTGAACATATTCCATAGTTCAATCAAGACAATCATGAAAAATGATACCTATTGGTATAGGAGTCTAACACTGGATCCACTTGGGGATGGCTTTTCCTTGTGAAAAGTCAAGAACAGCAGGTCAGTTGCCTCAAAATGTCTCCAAACTAAACCATGTAATCTCCTTCTTCTGGTAGCTTTATTGTATATATGATAGTAAAACTTCTGAAGCTTAGAGCCTTCACTTCGGGCTTCAACTCCAGTAAGTTACTATCCACTCAAAACTTAAAACTTTGTTGCCCAGTTAGGAATTTTCTGCCTTGTTCCAATCCCAAACATGAATTTGTTGTAGTTGAAAATCTTGAATTGAATATAGTCCTTTTTCTGCAACCTGAAATCTGATCTAAAACTAAAACAACACACAAAAATTTTCAAACCAACTTAATGAAAAACTAGCTGAAAATTGAAAAACTAAAAAAAATTGCTCGAAATTCTGAGCTTATTAGCACTCATCTACCTACTCAATCTACTGTTCAACTGCTAGTTAGGTAAAATGAAATAGCCAATGCAACCATTCAAGCATTATGTACTTTGATAGATTTTGTTGCATTTTCTTGTTGATTATCAAAATTGTACTTCTGCAACCTATTAGAAACTTGTCAACAAATGAGAGGATAAGGAAACACTTGATTTCTTTTGTTGACTCTAGAAATTGTACAAAAGGATCTTCCAAAATATATACACTGATGTTTAACTGATCTAAACAACTGTACATCTGTTCTGGATGGCCTCCATACCATGAATATGAAATGCTATTTTCATCTTTATCTCCCTGTAAACTTTCAGATAAGATTTGTGATGATATTCCTACTGATTGTAATGTTTGAGTGTTGAATCCTTTATCATCTTGATTCTAAAAATCATAATTAGTTAATAGAGGAATGCTTTGAATGCCTTAAATATTCAACATATCTACTATTGGATCCTGAAAATCTTGGGAAAATTGCTGGAACCTATGACATATAAAATTCCATGGGACTTCATAAACTTCAACAAGTTTCCCATTATTTTCTTTAAATATGTTATACCAAATTTCCTTTAAAAGCTGAAATGGTTCAAAAAATAGTGGTATGGAACTTTCTTGTGTCATTTGATCATTTATTTCAATGGGAACTGATAGCTGCAATTGTGAAACTAAAAAATCTTGATCAATAGTTTCATTATCTTTTTTGTTGTCAATCACAATTCCTAAGGATTGTTGATTATTGATGGCATGATAGTTTTCTCTAATGAACTGAAATGAAGCAAAACAAAGAGGTAAAGAATATTTACTTATTTCCACATTTTCTGCTCTTCCTTCCTCACTCTCATGGCTGATCTGTATTGGCTGATCACTATCTTCAATCTGCTGAAACTGCATTTCTTCATCCTCCAAACTAGCTTCTGATATCTCTGTAAAGTTAGCTTGACTTTGGAGAACATAACTATTATCATAATTATCATACTTAGGCAAATCATCAAAATAAGGAATGTCATCAAACATACACATTAGAACAACAGATTCCTCTTCCTCATATTGATTTGTAAATTCATTTTCTGATTTATGATAATTTGAATTAAGAGGAATTTGTTCATGGCTATCAACCTCTACTATTTCTTCATGGTGATTTTGAATAAAAAATTCTTCTTTCATAGTGATCTCCTGTGTTATTTCATCTAGTTTTCTTACCAAAAGGTTGATTTTTACCTCTCCAATGTTTTTCCTTTCCTCTTCTTCTACTTTCAACTTTTCCTGTTTGATTTGGAGATTAACTTCCACATAAACTGCAATATTTTGCATTTGTACAAGTGTTTTTGGATCTCTTTCTCTTAACCGAAATTCTATTTCTGAATCAAAGGCACTTGGATAATGCAAGAGAGTTGAATCATGAGGAGGTCTAATATTTTCTGGCATTGAATAATAAACTTGATTAAATCTGTCAGAAAATTGTTGTATCGTTTCATTTGAATGTCTTTTTAATTGATTATATTCTTCCATGATCACAAAATGATTAACTTTTATTATCCATCTATCAAGGAAAAGTTTGATAAACTGTTGGAAATTTGAGACGCTAGCATTAGGCAGATTTTTGAACGAACTCTTTATTCTATTTTGCAAAGAAAGAGCAAAAAGTCTGATTTTAACATCATCTTCATCAATTTCAAATAAATCCAAATAATTCTCAAAACCTTGAATATGTTTTTGGGCAGTGATACCATTCTCTCCATCAAATCTAGGAAGATACTTGTAGTATTTTTTAGGAAAATCATGGAGTATAGGAGGTAAAATAAGGGGCTTATATCTATCTGGAACTTTATATGGCATAGGGATATGTACAGGGATTGCAAGATCAATCTTGATTATTTGAGGCTTCTTAATTGGAAAATGATCATCATTAGATTCACAAGAAAGCTGCTCAAAGAGATTAGGAGAATTATTACTTACAAACTTAAAAGGAAAATAACTAAAAAATAATCTAAGATCTTCTATAAAATACAATATACATTGAAAAAATTTCTTAATGAGAAAGAACATAATGTCTTGGATTAAGATCCAAGTTGAAAGCCTGATCTTTCCATATTGTCCTTTGAGGTTCATTCCTCCAGTGGAGTCTTGATTCTGAAATTGATTTGGAGTCACCAGGTCGATGATTTTAACCTTTGTGTGTCTGATCCTGTCCACCATCATAGATCGGATCTAAACCTGTAAAACAATTCTAAAGAAAAAGTTAGTTCTCCAGGAAACCAAATTTTGAATATTTTATGATTATTTTATTTTTTTATGAATTTTCAAAACAACTTCTATGATTTCTTTAAGAAATTTAAGATTTTTAATTAAAATTTTCTCAAATATTTATTAAACTAGAGAGTCTGATTGAATGTTTTGAAACTAAGGTTCAGTATATAAGCTAAATCAGAGATAGACTGAAGCACCATTTGTTTACTATGCAGTTGCAGAGAAAAAGCATTTCAAAGGCTACCTGGCTGATCTTCAGACTCTGTCTATAGCTTATAAATCAAACAATAGTATCAATAAAATGATTCAGATCCCCAGCGGAGTCACCACTATGTTATCACTCAGGTTTTCCTTGAAGTTGTGGAAAAGGAAAGTATACCCGAGGTAACCACAAACCAACCTTCAGATGCAGAATCTAGCCAATCTGCATCCAGAGAGGGCTCTCTCTTTATAATTTATCTTTGTTTTTAGAAGGTTTTAGGCTAGTTATAAATTCAAGAGTTTGTTTGAAAATGGTGGAATTCGCCAACTAAGGGCAAGGTTGAATATTTTCAGGCCATTGGGCTATGGAGTCAAAGGATGGCTTTACTGGATTTCTATTCTACACACAAGATGGCTTTACAGGGCAAGATAGCCAATCAGAGAACAATCCTTAAAATTTAAAGTGGATGGAATGGGTTTGAAGGGATGAAAGGCAGTTAAGAATCTTTCACCATGTTCAAAAGAAAGAAATGAAATGATTACAAATAAAGAGCAGTGAAGAATTCTTTATTATAGTAATCAAAATGTTTAAATTAGCGAAGCAAGAGCAATTAAGAATTCGTTGCTTATAACTAATTTAGAGGAAAACATTTAGAATAATCACAACTGAACTCAGAGTACAATTAAGTAAATTCTAAGTTATTCTTTTATGTCAAGTATTCAGAAATGGACACAATGATATTATAAAAAAATATAAAACTTAAGACATAGGATAGAAAGACTTATTGAACTGCAGTCAGACACACGAATCCTGCAAAAAGTCCTGAGCTTCAAATTGTCATCCAGCAAGCCACAAATAAATTTCTCCAAAACGTTTTTATTCCAAAAACATCAATGTCACAGCGAAGTAGTAGAATCCACCCAAAATACTACCAAAATTGAAGTATTTATACAAATTCTAAACTAAAATATCTTGAAAAAATATCAAGATTAGTTCACAAATCTCTCCAACTATTTTACATAAATAGAACTTAAGTAAAAGACACTCAAACTAATTCATCTATTTGGCACTATTTTGTATGGATAGGTGATGACAAAGAGGAGAATTCTAATTTGATCCAACTCTTAGTTGATGATGAGGCATCCAAGTCACTAACTGCTTCCTTTCTTTGTGCAATTCTGCTCCAACAATTCTGCAAATTTGGGGTCCAATGATACCTTTATATTTCTCAATCCGTAATAGATATGTAAAAATTGAAAGCGGTTATTGTAGATAAATATGTTGGTGAGATAAACCTCTTTCACTTTCCTAAAATTCCTCTCCAAATATGCACAATAGGCTCTGTAAAAAGATGTGTAAAACAGAGTTTTACAGAGTCTGAAAACTAGCCTCTAAAGATGTGCATGTATCTCTCAGAGTGAAATCAATGTCAAACAAATGAGATAGGTTTTTGTAGATGGGTCTCTTAGGAAAAAAAACCTCCTTCAGTTTTGTAAGATGTATTTTTTATTGGCCACAATATTCTCTGCAAAATGATGACTTAACAGGAATTTTCTGCAAAAAGTGCTTTCCAACATTGTTTAATATTTCCAAAACCATAATAGTTGTTAGAAACGTGAGAGAGGTTTTTTTAGATGACCCTATTAATAACATAAACCTCCTTCAGTTTTGTAAAATTCATCTTGGATTGATCACAATAGTTTCTGCAAAACTATGACTAAAATATGCAATTTCTACAAAAAATGTTCCTTCTTGTTATGTTTTTTCATCTTTTTACTTTCTTGCTCTTTTGACTGTTTTACTTTCACTTTATACAAACATCACTATTGGTGAAAGTATTCTCATCTCTTTTTACCATTTTACTGCCTTCTGTATTTACTTTTACTGTTTACCTTTGACTGCTCTGTAACTTCATTTTAACTTTCACTGACTTTTACCTGATACACTTTAACCACTGATACTCTTTAGCTGTTATGCTTTCTAACCTCTGTTTGAATATATTTGATAACAATATTGGAGTAAAAAAATCTTATGACTAGTATTAAGACTGTTTATCCAAGGATGTGATCTTCTGATTACCTCTTCAGGGGACAACCGAGTAGATTTTTCAAGCAATTCCCCAATGGACAAGGGAGTGAGGTTTTGACCAGGTTCAAAATGGAGCATCATTCAAGGCTACAGGAACTCCCATTTTGGTTCTTGTGGAAAAATGGAAATTTGGCTAATGGTGAGGAATTTAGTAAATTCACGGGAAAAACAGGTCCATTTGCAGATTTAGTAATTCAATTACAGTTTTCGGGGTCACGGAATGAACTAGTAATTAATTCTAACTCTGTTTCAGTGAAGGAAAAAAAGAAAGCCGAGATTTCAACAGAGTTCAGTTTGAATTTAGGGTAAATACCTGTTTTTGGAGAAAACAGCGTTTGGATAGGTGCCGGCTAAGGTAGATAATCTTCTGAGAGGCTTGTCTGCAATCTTCTTCAAAAGGATAAGGTAAGTGGACTTCACAAATTAAAATTTTGAATTTTTCTGCGTGGAAGTCGTTTTCTTTCACTGGCGTACAAAATGATGAAAAATACGTGAATGTTTTGTTTTATCGGCAAAGTCAAACGGGGGGGAATTTTTATTATTTTTATGGGATGACGTCACTGATGTACGATGGATGCGTCACCGGGGTCGGGCGGTAAGCGGTAAATTCCGCACTGCTTTCGGGAGCAGGCGGTTTTCCGCGGGGAGGCAGTGATTCCATTCGGAGATCAAAACGTGGCGGGTGCACTGTTTCGAAACCACCATGATCCCGCGCGTTAACGATCGGACGATGGATGGCTGGCGGAATTACAGCAGGCCGTTGATCTGGGAATGGGCAATCGGACAGGTGATATGACGTGAAGAAGGTAGGGGATTTAACACGCAGGCCCAAAGTAATTAATGTTAATTTAACTATTCCGGGCGGCGTCTTATTGACTGAGGGATTGGTTATTAATTAATCCGGGTGATTAATTAATCCCGTGGTTTAATGAGAGTTGGGGTTGCGGCGGGGCTTTGGTTTTATTTGTTTTTTCCGTTTAAAACATAAAACATATGTTTAAAACCTTTTCAATATTGTTATTATATGGTAATAAATCAATCTAATTTATTATCTATAGGGGCGGGGATAGATTATAAAGATATATTTCAAACCAAAGGGCACATAATGTGGGTCTTTTATGAATAATTGGAAAATAAATACTTTGGTTGAAATTTTATAATAAGATGGGCTTTTGGGATATTTATGTAGAAGGAGTTTTACATATAGGAAAAGGTAAGTTATATAAGGATTTAATATTTAAAGTTAAATGTTAATATGACAATGGGACAAGGGAAACTCAAAATACTTTACACAACTAGGAAAGTGGAGATTTCTGAAGTAAATTGTATCATTTCAATTTCAACACGTAAACATAGAATAGTAAGTAATTTTGAGGGATTATTATGGAAATTTGCATGATTTTCCTAAGTAAAATAAAATTTTACTTAGGAAAAGATTAAAAGGGAATGTTTATAATAATAAATAACTTCAAATACTTAGGTCTTTTTGATCATCAGGCCGAGGGTCCGGTCCCTCCAAAAGTCAAGGAAATGCCTTGAGCTCCTTTAATCTTCATATACCTTAGCACTTTGGGGAAATTAGTAAAACTCTTAGGGAGAAAGTGATGTGGGAAGTTAATGATTTTGACTTTTCTTTCTGTAAATTTTTCAATGTATATTCTGCTTCAGTACTTGTGATGAAAGTTAAAGATCAAACACATTTAACACCATCATTCATCATATGAAACTTTGCAACACCATCTACCTACCCTATCTACTTTACACTACCATTTTCTCTTCTTTATTAGGGTGCACTTAGACTGGAAAACCCTTATCAATCTTCTTTTCTTTTACAAGGCAAATCTATCTAATTCTACCCTTATTACATCCAAGGGCTCAGATTAAACTATTGAGCACCTTTTATTAACTCTACCTATCTACTTATCTGCCAAGATTAAACTGTTTGGTCAGATATTTATTCTCTATTCTACAACATGAAATTGAAACATGAATGAGTCAAGTTTAAACAGTTTGACTCTTCATAAATTGTGGAAAAAGTTTGACAAGCTGCACACAATTGCTTTATTACAAAAATGAAATAGTAGTGGCATTTGGATTTTCACACTTTCCTTGGTCTATTTTTTGCTTGGGGTTCATTTCTTTCATTTTCTTGACCAATTTATTTTTCTTACCCTTTGATTTTTCTTTTAGGGTATACCCTCTTTACATTTTTAAATTTTTTGATTTTTTGGTTTTTCAAGAATATGGAACACCTTTGCTCAAGAAAAAGGTTTGAACATATTCCATAGTTCAATCAAGACAATCATGAAAAATGACACCTATTGGTATAGGAGTCTAACAATGGTATTCCTTCATGAAAGTTTCACTACTTAGATGCCAGTTGAAGTCCCCTATCAAGCCCTCAACGCACCCATAGACAACTGTAAATACTTTGCAGAGCATCTACTCCCATGCAAGGTTGTGTTCCAGAGGATCTAGGCCCACTTTGGAGCACTTTGGTCGATCGGGAACGAATTTTTCATTGGATTCTGGGAATCTCCCAAATTCTAGTGACTTCTAGAAGTTGTTGTTGGGAAAAATACTGAGAGGGGGGGTGAATCAGTATTTAGAGTTGACTGAAAACTTTTTACTTTTTCTTTGAACATATTTCCATACACAATTTTTATGAACTGAACTAGCATATACACGCGGAAATATAGAAGGAAACTAGCGTATACTGATTTATCTTTCAGATTTAGAGAATCAGTCTTTTAAACAGATTTATTAGTTATGAATAAGGCTAGATAATCTGAAGTTATGAGCAGTAAAAAACTGTATAAAGCATCACACACACGAACACCAGTATTTAAGGTGGAAACCCAAATCGGGAGAAAACCACTGATGTTGTCATCTCTGTCTTCAATCTTTATTATATAGAAAACCTTTTACAACATTGTACTGACGCAGACTTATACCATTACGCAGGCTTCTACCTGCAGAAGGCTGCAACCTTCTCTCGTTTTCCAGCTACAACTGGAAGGGATCTCTAACCCCCTGATCTCATTTACCAACCTCTCCTGGAAGGGAGCTTCAACCCCCTGATTTCAACACCAGCGTCTACTGGCTGAAAGCTTCTACTTCCATACTGAAGGCTTCAACCTTCAGAACCACTGCATACCACGTTTCATCAATTTTCATACTGGATCAAACAACTTCAACACAACCCTTCACTTAACATTAACAAACATATTTTGCCCAATACTTCAAACAGAACAGTGAGACCACTGTAATCAGAATATCAGAAATAACCCAGACTTCAGAATAGATATGCAGATATAAACTCAACCCTGAACATTTATTAATTCAAATAGCATACGCTACTTTCATTCACTGAAGCCGCGTGTATACGCATTTTCCTGCTCACCAACCTGCGTATGCCTATGTGCATACTGTATTTCATAACATGAAATGCATACGCCACTTCTCTTCACCGAAGCTGCATGTATATGCGCTTTTCTTTGTATCAACCTGCGTACACTTCTGAGGATACCTATTTTCAGAATGTGATCAATCTCAGATTCAGATCTGAGGTTTTCATTCAGACACCTTCTCAGCAAAGCAGAGCCTTTAGTCAATCAAGTTTAACCATGTTTTCTCACTCATCCTTCATCATGTTTTCTTAATCAGTGATCAGATTTTTTCATTATCAAATCAGCAGCATATTCCATATTCAATCAACCCTGAACTTCAATTAGACTTCATTGACTGACAACAGAGAGAAAACAGAAACAATGGAAGTAATATCTGTAAATAAGCTTTAGAAACCCTAACTTCCATACGTGCTTTTTATTAAGCGAACCCGCATATATACGTGCTTTTACCGAGACAAACTAGCATATAGATCTGTAAAAGATAAATTTGTAGAACATACCAGATCTATAAACTTACCCAGATTTCTTCAATTTCTTCATCAGACTTGTGCCAATTCTTCGTCATTTCTTTTGCAGATCATCCTAGAGATTCATCATTTCTAGATCTAGAGATCTTGACCCTTCATCATATCCATAGGTGCATCATAGATTCAAATATATCAATTAAGAACAGAGTTCAACCATGCAGATATTCCTTAGAGGAATTTATTCATCAACAACCCTTACACATGCACACCTTGCACTATGAATTTCTTCTTCTTAAATAGATTTATCTTTTACCAATACCGTGAGCCAAAACCACACAACTTCCGATGGTATTCTTGGACGGAATCAAATAAACCATACAGCGCTCAATACTGTGTGCCAAAACCATGGTAATGCCCCTTGGTATTATAAATTTGGAGCGCAAAATGGCATACGCGACTTGGGATGTACTTATCCACTTGCATACGCGACTTGGCCTTTACAAACTCGCATATACATTGTGACATATTATATTTATCATTTCTCCAGCACTTACTGGAATTATTTTCTCTATCACATCTGTAGATACATCATTTTTACATCTTTAACACATAGGTTGCTATCCAAAGACAACTTCATCAAGTAGGTTGCCATCAAGGACAACACATTGCATCATATTGCCAACAATCTCCCCCTTTGGACTTGATGGCAACCATGATGGTGTTTGATCACCAAAATAGATAGATACATTGAATATAACCATTATTCAAACATCCATTATTCAAACACCATGATACTCTCCCCCTTTGACATCAAGGGCAAAGGGCGGATCAAAACCAAAACAAGGTTTTTCTTCTCTTGTAGAAAGAAGAGCTCTGTAGATCTGATGTGCACTGAAGTGACCATGCTCCCCCTGAGTTCACGCTGAATATTCAAACATATTTTTCAATGAAGTACATGACTCTATGACCTTTCCTATCACCAAGGACTCATACTTACATCAATGATCCAACCAAGTGGATTTACATATGTGACTCAAGTACCCAACCAAGTGGGTTTACACATTTGAACAAGTCCTTACATGACTGAATATTTCAATTTTACATCATAGGTCTCAACATGACCTTTTTCATCAATTACAGAAATGACTTATACAATCAAGATCAAAGATTCTCAAGCATGAGATCAGACTACAACAAATAATTAGAATGCCAACAATGCATCCTTTCCACATGACCAATGCTCCCCCTTAGCCTGTGCATCCTGAACACTTTCAATAGCAAATCATCAAGGCATCTTCATCAGAAGCATTAGAGAATGAAACAAAAATAAGAGAGCTGGAACATCACCATAGATACCCAACAACACTGCAACTGTGCTGAAGAATGATGACCCAGAAAATTTTTGTCAACAAACACCCATACGCGGTTTTCTGTCTATAAACTCAAGTATATACGCGACTGTCCTTCAGGAAATCCGCGTATCCAATTTAATCTTCTGAATTTAAGAAGATCTAATCTTATGAGAGGCAGAGACAACTCCCAGCTTCTGTCTGAGATATTCGAATGCTTCCCTGGGTAAAGGTTTGGTAAATATATCAGCAACTTGTTCTTTGGAGGGAACATACTCCAACTTCACCTTTTGTTCAAGCACTTGTTCACGTAAGAAGTGATACTTGATGGGAATGTGCTTGGTCTTGGAATGCATAACGGGATTCTTTGAGATACTGATGGCACTTGTATTATCACACATAATGGAGATAGGAGGTGAACATTTGATTTGAATGTCTTGTAAGGTTTGCATCATCCAAAGAAGTTGAGTGCAACATGATGCAGCAGCCACATATTCTGCTTCTGCTGTAGATAAGGCAATAGAGCTTTGCTTCTTTCTGAACCAAGATACTAACCGGGGCCCCATATAGAATGCACCACCACTAGTGCTTTTCTGATCATCAACATTTCCAGCCCAATCTGCATCAGTGTAAGCATGAAGAGTAAGATCAACATTCTTTGGATACCATAGTCTAAAGTCTTGAGTTCCTTGTAGATATTTGAATATTCTTTTGACAGCCTGAAGGTGAGACTCTTTTGGATTAGCTTGGAATCGTCCAACAATCCCAACTGCATGCATAATGTCTGGTCCAGTCCCAGTGAGATAAAGTAGACTTCCTATCATAGATCTGTATTCTGGTTGATTCACTGTGGGAGAATCATTATGAGAACTGAGATTACATCTGGTTATCATTGGTGTACTTATAGGTTTGCACTCTTCCATGCCATACTTCTTCAGAATTTTCTTAAGGTATTTTTCTTGTGATAAGAATATACCATCTGTAGTTTGATGCACTTGCAAGCCAAGAAAGAATGTTAGTTCCCAAAGTAAAGACATTTCAAATTCTTGCTGCATGACAGAAGCAAATTTCTGACTCATAGATTCTTCATTACTTCCAAAAATGATATCATCAACATATACAACCACAATCAATAGTTTATCATTTTCATTTTTTGTGTATAAGTTGCTATCAGCAGACCCCTTTGAAAATCCTTGTTGATGAAGATATTTGTCAAGACGATAGTACCATGCCCTTGGAGCTTGTTTGAGACCATATAGATCCTTTTTAAGTCTACAAACAAGTTTTTCATCATTTCCCAAAATGAATCCTTCTGGTTGTTCTATATAAAATTCTTCTTCTAGGTCACCATTGAGAAAAGCAGATTTAACATCCATTTGATAAACTTTGATTTGTTGGAAGCTTGAAAAAGCAAGAAACATTCTTATGGCTTCAAGTCTAGCTACAGGAGCAAAGGTTTCTTCAAAGTCTATACCTTCTTGTTGAGCATGCCCCTTGCAAACAAGTCTAGCTTTATTTCTTATAACATCCCCATTCTCATTTAACTTGTTTTTGAATATCCATTTAGTTCCAATGACATTTTTGTCATGAGGTCTTGGTACTAATTCCCAGGTGTGATTCTTTTCAATTTGATCAAGCTCTTCATTCATGGCTTGAATCCAACATTCATATTTGCTAGCTTGATTGACATTATGTGGTTCAATAGTGGATAGAAATGCCAGATAGCTAGAAGATCCCACAAGAGTCCTTCTTGTTTGTACACCTGATCCCTTTTCTCCCAAAATTTGAGATTCTGGATGATTCTTTTGAACATATCTGGATGGAGCTTTTTCAGATAAATCATCTTCAGGTTCTTCAATGGGTTCACTATCTATATCATTTCTATTTGATGTAGAAGGATATATGTCACCATCGTCTTCATCTGTTGTTTGTTTTTCTTCTTTTGGAGCTGCAGGAGACTCATCAATAACAACATCAATACATTCAACAATCTTCCAAAGTCTTTTATTGTAACATTTATATGCTCTACTCCTAGAGGAGTAACCAATAAGTATTCCTTCATCTGCTCTGGGTTCAAACTTGCCAAGTTTTTCATCATTATTTTTGATAAATCATTTGCTTCCAAAAACTCTAAAATGTTTCACAGTGGGAGGATTACCATACCAGAGTTCATATGGAGTTTTATCACTATTTACATGAACATGTGCCTTGTTAAGAGTATTTACCGCTGTATGTGCTGCTTCTCCCCAAAATGTGTCAGGTGTTCCGGAATAATCAAGCATAGCTCTAGCCATTTGTTGAACTGTTCTATTCATTCTTTCTGCTACGCCATTTTGTTGTGGAGTGGGCCCTTGAATGGCCATCAGCATTTTCTCCTTTTCTCTATATTCAGATATATAGATTCAGGGTTATGTGTGGTGTCCTCTCTATATGAATCTTTATCAATTTTGTTGGGTTTTAAGTCCTGAAATTCATTTTCAACTTGATGCTGAGAGATGGAGACTTTCTCAATGTGTTAATAACATGTTTAATCTATTACAATCAGCATTCTAGAGAAATCATCAATAAATAAGATATAGTATTGTTCACCACGTGGTGAATTTTTCCTCACAGGTCCACATATGTCAATATGAATGAGTTCAAGAGGCTTACTTGATGATCCTTCCTTGGCATTAAATTTCACTCTGGTTTGCTTACCGAATTCACAAGATTTGCATATGATACTTTCAGGTAGAGTAATATTGGGAAGATCACGAACAGCTTTAAGTCTGCTTGATTTGTTGATTTGAGAGAAGATTAGATGCCCCAAACTTCTATGCCATAGCCATTTTTCTGAATATTTACTCAAGTAACATTGTTCTTTGCAGTTCTTCAATACATACAGGTTGCTTGGAGTTATTTTTCCTTTTTTAATTGTTTTACCTATATCAATATCACGTACCACACATTATTTTGAACTAAAGACAACTTCAGTTCCTTGATCACACATTTGACTTACACTTAACAGGTTATGCTTTAATCCATCCACATACATGACATTATTAGCTTTCACCTTTTCTTTTAGAAAAACAGACCCTTTTCCCTTAATGATAGCAGGAGTATCATTTCCAACTGTAACATTCTTTTCTTTTTCTAGCGCACTATATGCAAGAAGTTTGTTTTTGTCACCTGTCATATGTTTTGAGCATCCAATATCAATGTACCATTGATTTTCTTCACCTTCTGCAAATAAAGCTATGCCACAATTTTCAACCTATAATTCCTTCTTTTTCCACACTTTGGAGCTTGAAGGAAACTGCTCTTTTGGCTGGACTTTGCTCCTGCATTCAGATTCTTCATGGCCAAAGTTATTGCAATAAGCACATTCAACTTCATTTTGAAGAGGATAAAAGTTGTTATATGTATTATTATTTGTTCTAATATCAATCCTTTTCTTTATTGCTTCTCTTTTCATGATGGTTTTATATGCAACACATTGAACAGCTTTATGACCAAAATTGTGACATGAGAAACATTGTCCGAAGAAGAAATTTCTGCGATCATGAAATCTTCTACTTGAATTTACCTGTTGATTGGTGTTTCTTTGAAAGGTATTCATGTTAGTGTTATTTGAATTGAGATGGTCATGCTTTACCTGTAAAGATTCTTTATTCCCTTGCTGAGTGGCAGAATGTTGTATACTAGCTATAGCTGCTTTTAGATAATTTGGTGCTGAAGCCTGAGAAGATTCTCCGATATATCCAAGACCTACCTTTATAAGAGGAGAACATTTTAACTTGATAATCTCATCTAAGGTTTCAGATCCTTTAGCAAATCTAAGATTCAAAGTCTTCACTTTCTCAATTTCTTTTCTTAGACTTACTATTTCACATTCTAATTTCTCATTGTGTTTCTCCTTTTCTTCAAGCTAATTTTTCAGAGTTTCTATGGATATTTTACTTTCTTCTAAGAATATTTTACTTTCTTCTAAGCATATTTTGAGTTGATTGAATTCATCAAGAAAATCATTGTCCTCTAAAGCATCCATAAAAGTATCTTTTTCTTCTCTAGATTCTTTTTCAAATGCCATGAGAAGTCTAAGATCTTGGTCACATTCTTCCTCACTATCAGATAACCCATCACTGTCTTCATGAGTATAGTAACTTTTTCTAGTGCTAAACCGATTCTTATTCCTTCTTGCTACTTCCGTCCCATTTTCATGTGTTTCTTTGTAAGGACACTTAGCAGCATAATGACCAACTCTTCCACAAGAAAAACATTTGAAAGGAAGCTTACCTCTGAACTGTCCCGTGCCAAGTTGGAGTTTCTTTACAAAATTTACCTCATCTTCTTCTGAGATGTACCCTGATCCTTCTGTCTCTTGTACTTCTTTCCCTTTTTTAGAAGCTCTAAAGACGACTTCTTTGACTTCAGATGGTCCTCCTCTTCTCATTTCACATGCAGATAGTATGCCATGAAGTTGCACCACTGTAAGATTTTGAAGATCCTGCTTTTCTTCAGGAGAAGAAACTTTTGACTCAAATTTTTCCGTTAGTGATCTTAAAAATTTCTCAACCAAAGTAGATTCGGATATTTTTTCTCCCATATTTCTCATACGGTTTACAATATCATCAAGACGTAAAAAGAAACTGGAAATGCTCTCCTCATTATGCATTTTTAGATTTTCATATTGAATTCTGAGATTTTTTACTTTAGCACTTTTTAACTTTGCATCACCTTCATAACTTAGAATGATTTTGTCCCATATTGCCTTTCCTGTATCCAGCTGCATGACTTTGACAAGTTCTAATTCAGTTATACTTCCCAATAGAGCATTGACCGCTTTTGCATTTGTTTCATAATTCTTTCTTTCCATTGGATCTGTTGGTACTGCGGCTAGATATTGATATCCTTGTTCAACAATAGCCCATACATCTACTCCCAGAGACTGAAGATAGGATCTCATCCTTGTTTTCCAGAAGATTAAATTGTCTCCGTTGAAGAGCGGAGGCCTAATAAATGTTGTTCCATCTTGATTGCTCATCTTGATTGATCTTCCTTCTAGCGGCTAAGCCTTTTCAGAAGGACCTGCTCTGATACCAATTGTTGGGAAAAATACTGAGAGGGGGGGTGAATCATTATTTAGAGCTGACTGAATACTTTTTACTTTTTCTTTATCTTAAAACCATACGCTACTTTACTGAACCCAACTCGTGTATACACGCGGATATCCTTAAGAAAACTTGTGTATGTCCAAAGATCTTATTATGCATTTAATTCTTTACTTAGATCATTGAATCATTCATTCATCAGATGTTTAGTAAGCAGTAAGCATGTGCAGTAATAACAGAATAAACCATCACACATAAGCAATACACATGAACACCAGTATTTAAGGTGGAAACCCAATTCGGGAGAAAACCACCATTGTTGTCGTCTCTGTCTTCAATATTTATTATATAGAAAACCTTTTACAACATTGTACTGATGTAGACTTATACCAGTAAGCAGGCTTCTACCTGCAGAAGGCTGCAACCTTCTCTCGTTTTCCAACTACAACTGGAAGGGAGCTCCAACCCCCTAATCTCATTTACCAGCCTCTCCTGGAAGGGGGCTTCGACCTCCTGATTTCAACACCAGCTTCTACTAGCTAAAAGCTTCTACTTTCATACTGAAGGCTTCAACCCTCAAATCCACTACAGACCATGTTTCATCAATTTTCATACTGGATCAAAACAGCTTCAACACAACCCCTTAACATTAACAACCATACTTTACTCAAAACTTCAATCAGAATAGTAAGACCATTGTAACCAGAACATCAGAAATAACCCAGACTTCAAAAACAAATATGCAGATACAAACTCAACTCTGAACATTCATAAATTCAAATAGCATACGCTACTTCTCTTTACTGAAGCCACGTGTATACGCGCTTCCCTGCTCACAAATCTGTGTATGCCTTTGTGCATACTGTTTTTCATAACATGAAATGCATACGCCACTTCTCTTAACCGAAGCTGCGTGTATACACGCTTTTCTTCGTATCAACCTGCGTATACTCCTGAGAATACTGATTTTCAGAATGTGATCAATCTCAGATTCAGATCTGAGGTTTTCAGTCAGACACCTTCTCAGCAATGCAGAACCTTTAGACAGTCAATCAAGTTTAACCATGTTTTCTCACTCATCCTTCATCATGTTTTTCTCAATCATTGATTAGATTTGTTCATTATCAAATCAGCAGCATATTCCATATTCAATTAACCCAGAACCTCAAGTATAATTCATTGACTGACATTAGAGAGAAAACAGAAATCACAGAAGTAATATCTGTAAATAAAGTTCAGAAACCCTAACTTCCATATGCGCTTTTTATTAAGCGAACCCGCATATATATGTGCTTTTACCGAGACAAACTAGCATATATATCTGTAAAAGATAAACTTGCAGAACAGCCCAGATCTATAAACTTACCCAAATTTCTTTAATTTCTTTATCAGACTTGCGCCAAGTCTTCATCATTTCTTTTGCAGATCATCCTAGAGATTCATCATTTCTAGATGTAGAGATCTTGAACCTTCATTATATCCATAGGTGCATCATAGATTCAGATCTATCAATTAAGAACAGAGTTAAACCATGCAGATATCTCTTAAAGAGATTTGTTTATTAACAACCCTTACACATGCACATCTTGCACTATGATCCTCTTCTCCTTACATAGTTTTAGCCTTTATCAATACCATAAGCCAAAACCACACAACTTCCGATGGTATTCTTGGACGGAATCAAATAAACCATACAATGCTCAATACTGTGTGCCAAAACCATGGTAATGCCCCTTTGGATTATGAATTTGTAGTGCAAAGGGCATATGCGACTTGGGACGTACTTATCCGTGTGCATACGCGACTTGGCCTTTACAAACTCGCGTATACATTGTGACATATTATATTCATCATTTCTCTAGCACTTACTGGAATTATTTTCTCTGTCACATCTGAACTGAACTGTAGATACATCATTCTTACATAGACTATTACATTTTTAACACATAGGTTGTTATCCAAAGACAACTTCATCAAG
Source organism: Pinus albicaulis (assembly GCA_034641835.2). Lineage (NCBI taxonomy): Eukaryota > Viridiplantae > Streptophyta > Pinopsida > Pinales > Pinaceae > Pinus > Pinus albicaulis. The sequence goes on from CM076580.1 coordinate 274,539,953, forward strand.
TAGGTTGCCATCAAGGACAACACATTGCATCATATTGCCAACATATGTTATATCTGAGTGGAGCATCTCTTAAGGCCCTACTAAAAAAGGATATTGGTTGTTTCTGCCCCATGATACTCTTTTGTAGTAATACTGCAGCTATTGTATGTTTGGATTCAAAAGAAAAGATATAAAAATATTTGGTAAAATCAAGACTAATAAGAACTGGTGTTTGAGTTAAAGCTTGTTTTACTAGTTCAAATGATTGTTTAGCTTGTATTGTCCATTTAACACCTATCTCTTTCTTTAGCATGTTTGTGATATTTCTCAATAGCTAAGCAAGGTTGGGGATGAACCTCCTTAAAAAATTTATGTTCCCAATGAAATATTGTAATTCTTTGAGGTTTCTAGGTTGGCTGATCTTTAATATGCCATCAATCCTTTTAGGGTATACTTTGATTCCCTCTTTAGAAATTATGTGGCAAAGAAGTTTTCCTTATTGGAGACCAAAGAGTGTTTTTTTGGGATTCAAAGATAAGCCATATTTCTTACTTTTCTCAAAAAAATTTCTTAAATGAATCAAGTGTTCTTCATCAGTTTTGGAGAAAACAGTAATGTCATCAAGGTAAATGATTATAAAATAGCCTATGTCTTCTGAGAAGGCTATGTCCATGGCCCTTTGGAAGGTGGCCCCTACGTTCATTAAACCAAATGGCATTTTGACATACATGAATGTACCTCAAGGTGTAGTAAAAGCATCTTTATGTTGATCACTTGGGAGTACTAACACCTTATTGTAACCTGAGAACCCATCCAACAGTGAAATTATTTTAGACCCAACCACCCTTTGAAGTATATGATCCATTTTTGGCAAGGGATAGTTATCTTTAAGGGAGGCTCTATTTAGATTTCTGAAATCAATGCAAAGCCTGATTTCCCCAGTCTTTTTTCTGACATATACTAAGTTGGAAACCCATCCTGAATATCCAAGGGGAACTATCATCCCAGCATCATACATGTTCTTGATTTCTTTCTCGACTAAAGGCAATAAAACAAGGTTTATCCTTTTGAGTTTTTGTTTGAAAGGTTTCTGATTTTCCTTAAGAGGAATTTTGTGTTGAATGATGCTGGTATCATATGATTTTAGATCCTTGTATCCCCATGCAAACACATCTCTAAATTCTTTGAAAAGTTCTATGTATTGTTGTTTGATATGAGCTGGGAGAGTGCCGGATAGCTTGATCATTTTGGGTTCTACTAGGCTACCTATGTTATTTTCTTCTATGTTTGTTTCTATAGGCTCCATTCTTGGTTCTTTGGCTACATCATTAAAATCAAAGAGTTGTTCTAATGGTGTAATACCTCTTGGGATTGTATCATTTTTACATTACAAAAATTTTAGGTCCTTTTGGTCTGTATTATCAAATAATTCTACCTCAAAAAGATTTTCAAATTGATTTATACTAGCAGAAAAGGACAACTCTATTTCAGGGATTTGTTCTTCATTTAAACAGCTTTCCTCATGGCTAGTGTTTGATGTTGGTATGGAAAATTCATTTTTTAATTGCAGAAAATCATCTATGTGTTTGTCTCCTTCAAACACTTGCCAATAGTCTTCATTGTCAGGGATTGCAGGCCAGTTTTTTACCTTCATATTGAACTGTTCATTTATCTGTGGTATTTGGCAGTTATTAGCAGCAAAGGCAAGTTCATTTGCTAGATGATTTTAAGCTCTTGGGATGAAAATGAGTTCATATTTTTCAAAAAAATTTAGGAGATCAAGGGCAGCATTCCTATATTCTCTTAGTTTTGTTTTCTTGGCTGAATACTCCCCTTTAATTTGTCTAATGATTAGCTCAGAATCTCCTTGAACTGATATTTTCTTAGCTCCTAAATATTTGAGTAAGTGTAGGCCAATAAGGAGGGCTTCATATTCAGCAATGTTATTTGTGGATGGAAAATCTAGTTTATAGGAAAATCCTTTGTTTGTGTTCTGTATCCATACACTAGCTCCTGACCCTAATTTGCTACAAGAGCCATCAAATTTTATTTTCCAAGGTAGTTCAAATTCATTTTCATTTTATTTCTGTTGTTCAAGGCTACTAGAGTTTGAGTTATTTTGTATTTGAGTTGAGGGTAGATTTGACTGTTCTGGTGGACTGAATTATTTATTTCTTTCCTTTTCTTGTTGGTTGATTTTCTCTTCATTATACAATATAAAGGAATCTAAATATGAATGAATAGAATAAACAGGAGTATTGTTTGGCCTATCTATGTTGCTCACCATGTATTTCATATGAGACTCCCTGAATAGTCTTTTGGTTTGGTTAAACACTGGGATGGTGGCGTAGGACATGTCCATTTGAAGGCTCCCCTGAAGTTTAGCTCCCCATGATCTAGATAAAATCATACCATACTTAGGGGGAATGTCAGCTACTACTATGTCCATGACTAGACCTTTAGTGGGAATATGTGCCAAATTGACACATAAATCTTTGATTAGGCCCAAGCATTTGACCCTGCTTGAATCAAAGGAATACAGGTCTTTATATGGTTTAGTAATTTCCAATCCTAGGCTTTCCATTACTACTTTGGGCATAAGATTGTGAGAAGCACCTGATTCTAGCATGGCATTGTGCAAGATTTTGTTATGTATATTCAGGCTGACATAGAAGGGAGGGACAACCCCTTCTTGGTATTTTTTTTCAACTTCAGGACCAAATAATAATTATGCTTTATCATCTATCAAGTTTAAAGTATCAGTGTCACTTCCTATATTCAAAGCTTTCAAAACTTGATTTTTATATACATCTTGAGTTACTAGTTCAGCTAAGGGTATGGTGATTTTGATCTTGGAAATTTCCCCTTCAAGGCTGAAAGGAATTATTGTTCTTGACATATTTACATCTGTTTTTCCATTTACAACTCTTTCAGCAATTCTGATTTGCTGAACTTTATTTGGACTGTTATTTGGGACAGATTTGTTAGAGCCACTAGCAGAAGTACTAGGGAAATTTTGTTCAACACTTTGCTGACTGTTTTTGTCTTTATTTAGATCAGTTTTCTTGGCCATAGTGTTGGTGTTACTGCCTATTTTCTTAGGCTGATTTTCTGAAGTTTTCCTAACAGTAGTACTAGTGTTTTTGTCATTGGAAATATCTAGGCCCCCTTTGCTTCTAATATTATATTGTTTGTGTACCTCCATGATTACATTTTCAAACCCCAATCTATAATATTCAGAATCTTCATGGTTGTTTTCAATTTGTTCTGATGAGAAGAATCCTTGTTCTTCTTCAGTGAGAAAAACATTTGTCTCATTGTCAGATCATATCAAGTTTACATGATTTTCTTCCAACCTTTCAACTTCCCTTTCTTCTTCTTGATCAACATAGGTTTGTTGAAAGGGAGCCTAATCTGTTGGTCATTGTCTCTTTGCCTATATTGATTAGGGTCTCTTCTAAAATTTGGGTTTGTATTTCTGTTTTGGGGGTTGTTTTGGTTTTCTCTAGGAGGCACTCTATCATTCAGATTTATCTTCTCAAGCATCCTCTCCATTGCCCTTACTAAGTTGTCAATTTTTTCATCAGATGATGAGGTTGATGCCATTGTTTCATCCTTGTATGTGAATCTTTTTTCTGCTTTCAACCTAGCTCTTTTCTCAGTCAGATTTTCTTCTACACTTAAGGCTCATCTCTGCATATCTTCTAAAGTTGAGGGGTCTCTTTCTCTTAGTTGGTAGGCCATTTCAGGATCAAAACCCTCTGGGAATTTAGCTAAGGCTAGGCCTAGTGGAGGTTTCATGCGTAGGGGAAGCGCATTGTAAACATTATTGAATCTAGTGCAATAGTCTTGGACACTTTCCCCAATTTTTATTTTGAGGTTGGTATATTTTGAAAGGATTTGGAGAGGGTTCTTCCTAATTTCCCATTTTTCTATGAATGTTTGATAGAAATAAGGGAGATCATTTATGCTATTGGGAGTTAAACCCTTAAACCATTTCTTGGCTTCTCCTCCTAAACTTTGGGCAAATATTCTCATCTTAATGGTCTCTTATTCTATTTCCATGTAATCAAAAGAATCCTTCATTTTATCTACATGCTGATGGGCAGTAGTAGGTTCATTTCCAGTGAAATGGAGAATTTTGGATTGGTAATCATTGGGTAAGGGAACCAGAGGTTGTGGTAACACTAGTGGAGCATACCACGCTACCATGATAGGAAATACTAGGGGATTTACAAGAGGTGGATTTACAAGAGGGAAAGTGGGTTGAGTTAGAGTGCTTTGAACAGTGTATGTGTGTATAGGAGTGGAAGAAACACTTGGTCCAGCAAACTGATGATGATCAGATTTGTTATGGAAGGAGCCGAAATGATGAAGAAGCTGAGAATAAGGTGGAGTAGAAGGTGAAGCTTCTCTGTTAAAGCTCTATTGCAAATCTGTGGTTTCAAAATAAACTTGGTTTAAATGACTTTGATACTTATTTCTAAATAGGTTCTTTGTGTGAGGTAAGTCAAAGTGAGGATCTTTCAAGACTGTGAGATTTTCAAGGACAGATCTTGTTCTTGGGATGGTCCTATTAGTATTTGGTTTTCCAGATCTAGAAGTTTGCCACAAAATCCTTTCTGGATAATCAACTATGGTAGGAGGATTAGGATCTGGATGGGATCTAGTATTGACCCTATGTGAAGCCATATTTCAGTTTCCAAAATTTAGAGAGGCTGAGGTTTTTAGGACTTTTTTCCTCTCACAGTGATTTCTATAATAGGGGACTATGTTTCTAAACTTCCTCAAGGTTGGTTAATATAATCCTAGGGAAATCTGGAGATATAGAGGAGTAATAGGCCTACTAGGGCTAGTGGAGTCGCCAGGTGGAAATTTTTAGCTTTTCTGAAGGTAAAATGTTTTATGGTCCACCACCAATGATTTATTTGAAAACCAATCTGAAATGTTTTGGGTTTTCTGAGATTTTTGTAGTTCTATGGTTGTGAGAGTGTTATATACCCGATTCAAAACTTAGCTAAGGTGATGAAACAAACAGAGTCTACGTTATGGCTTACTAGCTTATTTCTTCAAGGTTTGATAAGGGTCTCTTAGAATACTAAGGGTTACTTAGATTGCCACTGATTCAGATAGGTCCTATTATGATCACCATTATGCTGGTAGTGCTTGAAGAAAGCTATAGCTCATTCGGATGAATACTGAGTGTCTTATTTAGGGACCTTACTCAAAAAGGGTCCCACCGTGATCGCCAATATGTTGTGGTCCTATGATTTGGTAGATTAGTATACCAAATGACAAGGCAACATCAAAACCAATATTTAGAGCTCTAGGACCTAGCCTTCCTAGTCTTAGAGAGGGATCTCTCAATTGTTTGCAAAGATATGACTAGTTTGCTTTTAAAAGGTTAATTTTAGGCTAGTTATGAAGCATGGATTTGTTTGATTGTTTGGTTGGGCATGATGATCTAGGCAGCATAGATAGAATGAGGAAATCTCTAAGTTATTGGGCAATGGAGTCAAATGGAAGTTGCAATAAGTTTGTAAAGGGATCAGGGGTATCAAAGGGAAAATCTAACTTGGCTAGTGGATCTACAAAGTCTTTCAGGTGAAATGAAATGGACATAAAAGGTTTAGAATGAAAATTAGAACTAAGGTAAATTAAGAATCCTTAATTATATGTACTTCTCAACAAAGAAACTTAAAACATTTTCTGAACATGAAGAGGCATTCCATAGATAGGGCTAACCATAAATTATAGAAACCACACTTCAAGAAATAATAATTTCAAGACAAACTTCTCCAATTAAATATAGAAGGTGAGAAACTAATTTAACTTCTAGTGATTTCACCTTCAAGGATAAGAAGACATTCAAGATTCACAAATAATTGCATTCATAGAAGAGCGAACTCCTAGACATCTTTGATTATAGCTATAAAGACCTTCAAAACAATTATTTAAGCAAGTACAAAGGGTATGATCGAAACAAAACCTCTTTGGCAGACCTTAAACAATGGTACTTTAAAGGGAGACTTCAGAAACAGTTTTTAAATTTTTCCATTAGTGATCTTAAAACTTTCTCAACCAAAGTAGATTCGGTTATTGTTTCTCCCATATTTCTCATACGGTTTACAATATCATCAAGACGTAAAAAGAAACTGGCAATGCTCTCCTCATTATGCATTTTTAGATTTTCATATTGAATTCTGAGAGTTTGGAGTTTAGCACTTTTTACCTTTGCATCACCTTCATAACTTAGAATGATTTTGTCCCATATTGCCTTTCCTGTATCCAACTGCATGAATTTGACAAATTTTGATTCAGTTAGACTTCCCAATAGAGCATTAACCGCTTTTGCATTTGTTTCATAATTCTTTCTTTCCATTGGATCTGTTGGTACTGCGGCTGTATATTGATATCCTCCTTCAACAATAGCCCATACATCTACTCCCAAAGACTGAAGATAGGATCTCATCCTTGTTTTCCAGAAGATTAAATTGTTTCCATTGAAGAGCGGAGGCCTGATAGATGTTGTTCCATCTTGATTGCTCATCTTGATTGATCTTCCTTCTAGCGGCTAAGCCTTTTCAGAAGGACCTGCTCTAACACCAATTGTTGGGAAAAATACTGAGAGGGGGGGTGAATCAGTATTTAGAGCTGACTGAAAACTTTTTTCTTTTTCTTTGAGCAGATTTCCATACGTGATTTTTATGAACTGAACTAGTGTATACACGCGGAAATATAGAAGGAAACTAGCGTATATTGATTTATCTTTCAGATTTAGAGAATCAGTCTTTTAAATAGATTTATTAGTTATGAATAAGGCTAGATAATCTGAAGTTATGAGCAGTAAACAACTGTATAAAGAATCACACACATGAACACCAATATTTAAGGTGGAAACCCAAATCGGGAGAAAACCACCGTTGTTGTCGTCTTTGTCTTCAATCTTTATTATATAGAAAACCTTTTACAACATTGTACTGATGCAGACTTATACCAGTACGCAGGCTTCTACCTGCAGAAGGCTACAACCTTCTCTCATTTTCCAGCTACAACTGGAAGGGAGCTCCAACCCCCTGATCTCATTTACCAGCCTCTCCTAGAAGGGAGCTTCAACCCCCTAATTTCAACACCAGCTCCTACTGGCTGGAAGCTTCTACTTCCATACTGAAGGCTTCAACCTTCAGACCCACTGCAGACCACGTTTCATCGATTTTCATACTGGATCAAACAGCTTCAACACAACCCTTCACTTAACATTAACAAACATATTTTGCCCAATAATTCAAACAGAACAGTGAGACCACTGTAATCATAATATCAGAAATAACCCAGACTTCAGAATAGATATGCAGATATAAACTAAACCCTGAACATTTATTAATTCAAATAGCATACGCTACTTTTATTCACTAAAGCCGCGTGTATACGCGTTTTCCTGCTCACCAAATTGTGTATGCCTCTATGCATACTGTATTTCATAACATGAAATGCATATGCCACTTCTCTTCACCGAATCTGCGTGTATATGCACTTTTCTTCGTATCAACCTGCGTATACTTCTGAGGATACTAATCAATCTCAGATTCAGATCTGAGGTTTTCATTCAGACACCTTCTCAGCAAAGCAGAGCCTTTAGTCAATCAGGTTTAACCATGTTTTCTCACTCATCCTTCATCATGTTTTCTCAATCAGTGATTAGATTTGTTCATTATCAAATCAGCAGCATATTCCATATTCAATCAACACTGAACTTCAAGTAGACTTCATTGACTGACAGCAGAGAGAAAAAAAAATCATGGAAGTAATATCTGTAAATAAGCTTCAGAAACCCTAACTTCCATACGCGCTTTTTATTAAGCGAACCCGTGTATATACGCACTTTTACCGAGACAAACTAGCGTATAGATCTGTAAAAGATAAATTTTCAAAACAGACCAAATCTATAAACTTACCCAAATTTCTTCAATTTCTTCATCAGACTTGCTCCAGGTCTTCATCATTTCTTTTGCAGATCATCCTATAGATTCATCATTTCTAGATCTAGATATCTTGACCCTTCATCATATCCATAGGTGCATCATAGATTCAGATATATCAATTAAGAACAAAGTTCAACCATGCAGATATTCCTTAGAGGAATTTATTCATCAACAACTCTTACACATGCACACCTTGCACTATGAATTTCTTCTCCTTAAATAGATTTAGCTTTTACCAATACCATGAGCCAAAACCACACAACTTCCGATGGTATTCTTGGACGGAATCAAATAAACCATACAACGCTCAATACTGTGTGCCAAAACCATGGTAATGCCCCTTTGTATTATAAATTTGGAGCGCAAAAGGGCATACGTGACTTGGGACGTACTTATCCGCGTGCATACGCAACTTGGCCTTTACAAACTCATGTATACATTGTGACATATTATATTTATCATTTCTCCAGCACTTACTGGAATTCTTTTCTCTATCACATCTGTAGATACATCATTCTTACATCTTTAACACATAGGTTGCTATCCAAAGACAGTTGTTACAACTCTCGCCTCATCTGATAGCCTTGAATTTGGAACCCATGAAGTCATTAAACCTCTTATCCTACTATTCCCATGAACAAGGAAACCTCTTCCTCCATTTTTAGGAATTCCATTCAATGATTCATTTATTTCAAACTCATCTACATATAAATAGAGCACCGAACATAGTTCATAAGAGAGAAATAATTTGTGTTAGGTAGAGTTATGCTAGTGAGATCAAATATTGAAGGTGTTTTGCATGTACTGTGATGTTTTTGGATTACAGATTATCCAGATGTGATGAGGATGGGACTCAAGCTAGATGAGTGACAACAAATCAATCAACTGGTTGTACTCTTCCTCCTACTTCATAATAAAGACATTTTTTCCTTTCCTAATGCATGTGTCAATGATGTTATACGTGTATTTATGAATTTAATCGATTCAATTTGTTTAAATTGAATAGAACGTATTGCCTTTATGTGGTCTTTTATCTTTTGTCTATCATGGAAGGTATCAATAAAGTGAGTTAAGTTGGATTGAGAGCAATGAAAGTGATGGAGGGAGGTGAGAGGAAGCGAACAGATTAAAATTAGGTTTCTCTCCCTTTATCTATTCAATTAAGGAAAAGGTCAGATATCTTTCTTACTATTGTTCTAAGTGAACCACCCACTTAGGGAAAGCATACTTATCCATAGTTTTGTATTTCCACAAAACAAATTGGTGACCATACTGGAGACCGAAGGTGTATTCCTGGTGGTTTTATCCTTATCCATCCACTTCTAGTAGACTTTACCTGCTTATTTCCAATCTTTTGAATGTGTTTTATAAAAATTAGTGTGATTGCTTGCTTTATCATAGAACCCTTTGGCACCAACGCACGGTTGGTCTTGACACAATTCTCTGCATAACACTGTTGGCTTAGGGAAAATTCTCTGCAACACATTGTCTCCCACTTAGGGGTGCATTGCCCCTGTGACCAACCAAAATCTATCTGTTTTTTATTTTTCCAATTCATGTCAGTGTTTTCTTGCTAAAGTTTCAACTGATTGAACACCTTTAGAGACTAGTATTACTCTACTCTTCTTGCCTCACTTTGGATTTATTTGATCAATGTTTGTTTGTGTTTTCTTTATCATTGTGAATAGTTCCAAAGTTAAATTTACATTTGATCAGTTCATTATTTTTGAAAAAAGGAATTGTCGTTTCAGTCTTCGTTTCTCTTGAAATTTTTGAGTGATTTTTTATGCATTAGTTTCTTTTTCGTTCATCTAAAATTAAAGGAAACTAAAAATAAAAACATGCATTTTCATTAGGGATTGTGAGTGATAATTAAGGAATAGTTTATGTAAAATTGAATTTAGATGTTTTCATTGATAATTGCAAATTATCTGATTGCTTTATCCCCACTAGCTAGTTTTTTCATTAGCGAAAATCAATTCGAAAATGAATGCTTATAATTATAATTTCATTATAGGAATGTTCAATACATCTCATGGTGAACCAAAAAGACAAATTGATAATCAAGATCGACATAAAATTTATCTGAATTTACTTAAGGAAGCATTGTAACATTAACGATAACATTTAGAGGTCTAGGCTAGAGACGTGTTTCGGCATCATTAAACATAGCAGCTGTCGTTAATAGTCTACGATACATTCTGATTGTGATACCTCATTCCACGTACGTAAGTATATCGGAGCTCGTCAACGTACTTTTGGGTATATCGTGTGGTGTTCTAGTACGAAAAGTATAAGGGGATGCTCTCACTGTGCGGTTTCAGATTAGAGAGCGCTAACATAGATTGGGCCTCCACGTACCTTTGCGTATATTTGGGAGGACAAATTTAGTTTTCTTACCATCCATAGGTAACTAAGTCAGCTGCCTTGTACCTTTCATACATTGAACACAACATTTGGGGAGATTTCCTACATGTATATAAGTAAGTCCTTGGTTTTACTGGGTAGTATATTGAAATTCACAGTTTCTTGGTAAACCTTTTGCCTAGTATTACCCTATTTTTGTTTATTTGTTTTTGTATAAAATCAATCAAAAATCATGGAAGAATATCAACCCCTTCCCCTTCGCTCGTTTAGGATAGCGAATAAACCCTCGTTGCCGCCAGAAGCTACTCCTAGTAGACGAAGGTGCACTCATCCTACCGATTCTAGTACCTCTAGAACTCTTGGTGCTACATCATCTGATATACTAGAGACATATGATCCTTTGAGTACCAAGTCTTGAGTCATTTTGACTAATCCCGGTTTATCTTATACTGTCGAGACGGAAATCTCACGGTTACCTTAGGACACTGAAATTAAATCCAATGAAACGGTGAATCTTGAACTTGAGCTTGTTCAATTGGAAGTCGATCCAGTAATTGATCCCGAAGTCAAAAAACAAGAAGTTGTTCCGATACAACTGTCTTATGCTCATCCATATGTAACCATTGAGTCTTCCTCTTTACCGCAAATTTTACCGCCTGAAATTTATCTCGGTCCTGACAGTGAAGTACTTCCACTTGGTTTGATTTCCATTGAGGAAATACCACAAGAAGAAATATTGCCTTCGACTCCAACTCATTTTGGGTCGAAGCTTAATCTTTAACCATCCTTTCCTCCTTGGGCTTACTCTGCTTCTGTTGATCCTTTTGACTCTCGAGTTCCCGTAGATTTGTTAGAGAATTTTCTGCATTATTTAACCATGGAAGAGACAACATCCCAGATTGAACCATCTATTTTAGCTACGACAACATCTAATGTTGCTTCATATTCGATGTTTTCATCGACACCTGAGCCTCATCTTTATGGTGTTCCCTCTATCCCACTAGGTTAACAGGCATTAAATGGAACCTACTCTAGTGTCTCCTCTAGTCCATGGACTTCACCCATGTCATTAACTGGAATTCTTTCTGGTTCTTCTATTACGAGTAGCCATCGGCCTGACCCTCAATATTAGGCTAGTCCATCCTGTTAGGCATCAGTAAATTTTGTCACAGCAAATGATGGCTAAATATGTTCTTAAGCCTTCAAGAAGCAATCTTCATGGAAAAATGCTATTTCTTGAAGCCTTCTTGGTGTCTTTTATCTTACAAATAATCTTCACTGTTGTTTCCACAAAAAATTCCTTAAAGAAGTCCTGTTAATATCCAAAGAAAATTATTATAACGTCATTTTACATCATTCCATAAATTCATTTTCACCCACTTTTTCATCCATGTTTACCTATCCTAACCACTCATTTTTCCCCTAAAAATCCCCTTTTTCTCCCTCATTTACCCTCATTTTCTCATAAAAACCCTTTTTAACCATTATAAAACCCTTTACTTGGTTAAAAACCCTCTTTTAATTCCTATCGGAACACTCAAAAAAGGCCAAGAAACCTTTATTTTAGGCCTAAATCTGACTATTGTGAAAATAGGCCTTAAGCCCCTTTTTTGGTTTAAACCCTGCCCCCTTCTATTTCATATGACTCGGAGTTGCAACCACCCGCTATCCCTAAGCCCTTTCTCACCCTAGCCTCGATCCTCTCTAACCCCCACAGGACCACGTCCTCCGTCCATTCCGTAAAACCCCTCATCCAATTTTCTACCGCTCCACTTCACTTATTCCTCCAAACCATCCTGACCATTGATTTCATCAATCCAACGGTATTTGGACCTTCCTACCCTTCATTTTCATTTCCCGATCTCCATTTACCCATTCACCCGAATCAAATTCCCATCGTTGATCTTATTAATCTAACATCCATCTCCCTCTCTCACCATTTAACCCCGCTGACAACACCCCCGCTCCCGACAAAAGAGCTGACATCATCCTATGGTCCCACCATTCCTTGCAACCGTGCAACTTTTCACCATCGCGCTCCCCTGTGGCCGTAGATCTATCACCCCTAGATCAGACAACTAACATTCATTTTCGTGCTCGATCTCCCAAAGTCTCCCAACGCGCAAATTTAACGTGAAATAAGCGGTTTTTGATGGGACATGCGTCAGCCACCAGATAGTATCGTGTTCGATCAGCCCATAACCTCTTACCACCTCGACCTTGTGCGAAAACCACTTGTGGTTTTCCGCAAAACCACCTTTCATGTTTCATGCCAAAATCGGTTTTAAACCCTGGTTCTGCCTTCCGCCATGGGTTTTTCCACCTCTGATGCATTCATTCCCCTCTGCACATCTCTTCCGCCTTCACCCCAAGCCTCTGAATGCATTCAACCACAAAATGCATGGTTTTATTTAATAAAGTGTTTATGTTGTAGGTTTTAATGGTGGCTCGAAGTTTGCAGGCCATCCCACAGCCTATCTAACTGGATTTCTATCTTTAGATGATGATCCAAAGACCAAATGCATAAAGAAAGGGATAAAGGGTCCAGTTCAAAGCTCCATTCGACACTTCATGGATGTCGATGCATTCATAAAACCCTCCAGCACACCAAAAAAGGAACACATGTACACAAAATAGAATATCAGTGAAGAATAAAGGTTAGGAGCATTAAAATCCGAAGATCAAAAGCCTAACCAGTAGATTATGGATAAAGCGCAGTTTTAGACAAAGAATTGAAAGTCAAAACAGTAAGTAAAGGACAAAAATCCCCAAAGATGATCAAAGAAGGCCTAAAATCATGATTAAAGGCCTAATCAGAGTTTTAATGACTTAATCACATAGATCAGCAGAAGAAGACTCTCAAATGCCACATCTACAGAAGCTATTACTCCACCAAAGGACCAAAAGGACACTTGTAGTCTGCTTTACCTTTCAAAGACACCTTGACAGCCATCCTGCTGAAAAACCCTCTCTAAAACTGTCAGAACAGTTATTAAGCGGACATGGGGCTACAAAACCCAAAAAATGATAGTTTTCTTTTCCTAGAGGTCAAACAGGGTACTTCACACCAAGATAGATTCAAAGGACAAGCCTCGGAGTTATTACCAGCCTGCTAGGTGGTTTCAGATTCAAATAAAAGCAGCTAAAGTAGTACAAACAGTTAATGCTATGATTATTAAGTAGAATGGGCATTCGAATACCTCTCCCCCTCTGTCTTAATTAATATTTATTACCATTTCTGCAACATTCTTCCTCTTTGCACCTATATGTATTCACAAGGGTTGGAAAATTGTTAATTGTTGAGCTGTTATTGAGTAGTTGTAATATAGTAGGTTGGGAAGAGAAGTATCAGACTGTAAAATCTATTGGGCTCAAAGTATGTAACTGGTCTTGGACATCAAATAGACAAGCAGATTCACTGGATCCTGATCTAAATCATTGGTGATGTTTTCCCTTATTGTCACTGTTGCTTCTTATGTTTTTCACTTTGTTCATTTTCTCTGATAAAGAGCGAAGATATAGATTAGGATTTACTTCTATAGTACCCTAATTCTAACTGATAAGCTTTATCTTTCTGTTTTCTTCTAAATGTGTGTTTGAGAATGAATCAATAGAGTATAACCAGTCAAGGAATGTTGGTGAGCCCATATCTTGCTGAGTAGAACTTGAGATGTTGTTCTTGAATGATCTTTTCATTGCATGCTAAGTAGAATCCTAATCAAGGAATTTTATGGTTAGCCCTGTCCCTTGTTTAGTCTTAAACAGTTGTTTTGAATATTTCCCTTAAGTGCATGCCAAAAGCAGGCTAGGTTAAAGGTCCTTACTTGATCTTAGGCTACCCTTTGTTTATCTTATACGTTTTCTACTTTCTGAAGGTAGTCAAGGGTATTACTAGATTGTTGTCTTAGAAGTTGGCTTTAGTAGGAGTATTGACCAAATAATTCTATGGTTTTCCCTGTCCTTTGGCTTGCTCCCAAATCAGTCACTTTGAAAGGTTTTCCTATTTAATGAAGTTAATATATTATTAATTGGTCATTAGCTTTGCTTCTTTCACATCATTTCTTAATGTTTCATACCACAAACTCAACTTAAGAATATCTTTTGATATAGATGACTTGCCCTATGGAAACCCTTGAATATTTGTTGTGCAAGTAAACCCTTTTATGAATCCATAGCCTAATGGATTCGCACTGTTTCTTGACCTATCTTCCCATGATGAAATATCCTTCAATTTGTTCTCTCCTTCACACTTCACATGACCTTCTCAGTTAATGATCCCCAACCAACAAACAAACAAATCCCTTGTGCTTCATAACTAGCCTAACATCATATCGTGAGCCTATAAGTATATCATTCTAAAACACATATAGAGAGATCCCTCTATGAATCCAAGAGGGCTAGGTCCTAGGATTCCAAAGTGGTTCTGATGTTTCCTTGTCATTTGGTATGCCAATCTGCCAAATCACAGGACCCCAACATAATGGTGACTCCACTGGGTAATTCTGAGTGAATTACATCTTATACATCCTTAAGACCTCAGAAGACCCACAAACCTCCTTAGATTGGTATCCAATTGTTGATGGTGGACAACAACTCATCTTAAAACATTTGAAATCATCAACCTGGAAACTCCATAACACCCAAAAGACCAAATGACTCCATTGGTAGAAGACTTTGAACTAGTTGAATGGACTCAGTAACCTCTTTTCCGATTCAAAAACATGATTCCAAGGATACAACGAAGATATGCCCCAATGAGTAGAGATCATATCCCTGGGTTCCCACATAAGATGCCCCAGGTGTTTTGGGATGATAACCTTCCTGTTTTTCAAGGTGAAAAGTTTGATGACCCATTGTTACATCTCATCAAATTTCATATACATGTATGGAAGATAAAGACTGAATGGCATGAAGACTGCCTTATGAAAATGTTCATGTTAACATTAGAAGGAAATGCAAGGGATTGGTATGAGTGGTTAGAACCTAGGAGCTTGTTTTCTTTAAGAGACATGCACCAAGTATTTTATGAAAAATATAGAGATAACCCTTAATATTTATCATGGACTACAAATTGTTGTGATCAATCTCAGAACATCATACAATAACTGTTAGATATTGATGAGGATTTGGTTAATATGCACCCTAAATATCTGTTAACAGCCATTCAATAATTTCATATGCATCCTAACTATCACATGAACCTAGATGAATCATTTGAGGAAGAAATCAATCAAGGAATAAAAGACATTCCTCAAGATATCCCTGCAAGCATAAATAATGATTCATCATCCTTTCTAAGTGAGGCTCAAGAAGACATCTAACCTCAAATTCAGTCTTCACAAGAAATAGAGAATTGTTGTACTTCTGCTCTAAGAAACACAGAAACATCTCCTCCTTTGACAGAAGAATAAATCGATTAGATTATCAATAAACAGCCAGCCTCTAAATTTTTTTGCAAAAAAAACACCCTTTCCCATTCACCTAATGAACTTTGTTGTAAAAATTTAGAAATTTCCCTTGTAGATCAGAATAAAGATAGACTTGCTGATAATCCAGTATGTTTGATTTGTGACATTACTTACATTAATAATTTTCCTAATTTTGATCTGTTTGATGATGATGTTCTCCAAACAGAAGTTGATCTTGCAGGACCATCATTAGTATATTTGTGGGAGGAAGATCAGTTCCACCAAATCCAAGAAAGTAATGAGCCAAAGCAGGCTTTTTATGATACTGATGAAGAAAGATTTAAAAATGTAGAAGAGGGCAAAGAATCTCTAAATATTTTTTCTGCTTCATTACAGCTCATCAGTAATAGTTTCCATGTGATTGGGAATCAGCAGTCTTTCAGCTCAAAGGTTGAGGAGGAAAACAATGAAGAACTTCTTGAGCCGGTTGAAATTAAAGAACCTTCTCCTGAAAGGGTTAAGGTAATCAAAGAGACCCCTGCTCAAGAATATATTGACCTCTTCACAGAGTTCAGTCCACTAAATCAGAACATACCGGGACTGCAAGAGGACAACACTACAGTATATGATGAGTCCTCTAGTTCATATGATAATGAAGATGAGGAAGAATTTCTTTCTCAAAAGAATATTAACCTTGACCCAGTGGAAGAAGAAATAATCCTGGTTGAAACTTACCTATCACATACTCCCAAACAGGTATTATTTCAAGACCCCTTTGCTCATTTTTTGAAGACATTTGAAGAGGGGATAAATGTTGTGAAGAGTAGTTTGTTGCAAATAGAAAGAATTTTTTTTAGCACTACTACTAAGAAAAAGGTGAGATGGGAGTGGCCCTTTTGTCTGTCCAGCATGCTCAACGAGATGAGAAAAGATCAATCATGGAATCATTTGATTGACTGGATGTATTGGAAAAGAGAATTTGTCAGCTAAACATGTAAATATTTCAGAGTTAGATTAGGGTAGGTAGTAATGTCAATAAAGCTCAACCTGTGAGAATTTAGTTATTTTTTTGGTTTGAAATAAAAATTGAAAAAAATACAAAAACAATAGAAGAAGAGAAAAGAGGGCAGATTAGAAAAAGAAGAAAGGTATAGCCCCATACCAAAAAAAGAAAGAGAGTCTGAAAGTGTGCAAGCTTAAATGCCACTACCAAAAAGAGCACTGTTATTTAATCATACAGCCTAATCATGACTAGATAGATTTCAATTTACTGCTGATATATTAGTGAATCAGATTTTCCAAACAATTTAATCTTAACTTATCAATAGAATAGATTAGGATAGAGAGAATGGTTCAAATAAGCTCAAAACCTGAACTAAGAAAGCACAAAAATAATGGCTCTAATCAGATCAAAACCTGAGCCAAAGAGAAGAAAAGAACTGGTTCTAACATGCTGAAAACTTCAACCAAGTAAAGAAGAAGAAGACAGCTCTAAAAATATCAAAGCCAGAACTGAAAGAAAGAAAGAAGGATGCTTGTAATTTTCAGATCTTAAGCCTTCACAATTTTGTTTCAATTTTCTGTAAATTTCAGTCTATGTGCCACTTGTTTTTATGCCATAGTCTTACAGCAAATCAAACAGCTTAATCCTGGTTTGGATTTGTTTTCAATTTCTGGTTTAGAATATAGAGAAGGAAATCTGTTAGACAGCTTAATCCTAACAGATAGTAGCTAGGTAGAAAATCTAATGAGTTCAACTATTTAAACTGAACTCATGAAAGTTATAAGGGTAGATTTAGATTAGTTTCCTGCTTTCAATAAGAGAATAAAATGTTGATGTCAAAGGTTTGCAAGTCCAAGTGCACCTTATGAAGAAAAATTGTTAGGAATGTAGGCTGTGTATGTAGAATGTTTGGGAGAAATCATCTGGTTATGATAAATACTGATCATATTTTCAACCAACATGATCAAAGAAGAAAAGGTTGTCAAAATGAAAAGCACGGGTCTACATTCCAGAGATAAATCTTTGAGGTTCTTGATACCTCCATGGAGCTACCATCCCCAAGTGGAGCCACTGTTAGCCATCAGTAAATTTTGTCACAGCAAATGATGGCTAAATATGTTCTTAAGCCTTCAAGAAGAAATATTCATGGAAAACTGCTAGTTCTTGAAGCCTTCTTGGTGTCTTTTATCTTAGAAAACATCTTCACTGTTGTTTCCACAAAAAATCCCTCAAAGAAGTCCTGCTGATATCCAAAGAAAATTGTTATAAAGTCATTTTACATCATTCCATAAATTCATTTTCACCCACTTTTTCATCCATGTTTACGTATCCTAACCACTCATTTTTCCCCTAAAAAACCCCTTTTTCTCCCTCATTTACCCTCATTTTCTCATAAAAACCCTTTTAAACCATTATAAAACCTTTTACTTGGTTAAAAACCCTCTTTTCATTTCTATTGGAACACTAAAAAAAGGCCAAGAAACCTTTGTTTTAGGCCTAAGTCTGACTATTGTGAAAATAGGCCTTAAGCCCATATTTTGGTTTAAGCCCTGCCCCCTTCTATTTCATATGACTTGGAGCTGCGACCACCTACTATCCCTAAGCCCTTTCTCACCCTAGCCTCGGTCCTCTCTAACCCCCATAGGACCACTTCCTCCATCCATTCCTTAAAACCCCTCATCCAATTTTCTACCGCCCCGCTTCACTTATTCCTCCAAACCATCCTAACCGTTGATTTCATCAATCCAACGGTAGTCAACCCTTCCTCCCCTTCATTTTCATTTCCCAATCTCCATTTACCCATTCACCCAGATTAAATTCCCATCGTTGATCTTATTAATCTAACGGCCATCTCCCTCTCTCACCATTTAACCCCGCCGATGACACCCTCGCTCTCGACAAAAGAGCTGACATCATCCTCTGGTCCCACCATTCCTCGTGACCATGCAACTTTTCACCATCGCGCTCCCCTATAGCCGTAGATCTATCACCCCCAGATCGGATGACTAACATTCATTTTCGCGTCCGATATCCCAAATTCTCCCAACGTGCAAATTTAACGTGAAATAAGTGGTTCTCAATGGGACACGCGTTAGACACTAGACAGTATTGCGTTCGATCAGCCCATAACCGCTTACCACCTCGACCTTGCGCGAAAACCACTCGTGGTTTTTCGCAAAACCACCTTTCATGTTTCGCGCCAAAATCAGTTTTAAACCCTGGTTCTGCCTTCCGCCATGGGTTTTTCCACCTCTGATGCATTCATCCCCCTCTGCATAGCTCTTCTTCCTTCACCCCAAGCCTCTGAATGCAGTTAACCACAAAATGTAGGGTTTTATTTAATAAATTTTTTATGTTGCAGGTTTTAATGGCAGCCTGAAGCCTACAAGCCATCCCACAGCCTATCCAAGTGGCTTTCTGTCTTTGGATGACGATCCAAAGACCAAATGCATAAATAAAGGGATAAAGGGTCTGATTCAAAGCTCCATTTGATGCTTCATGGTCGTCGATGCATTCATAAAACCCTCCAGCACACCAAAAAAGGAACACATGTACATAAAACAAAATATCAGTGAAGAATAAAGGTTAGGAGCATTAAAATCCGAGGATCAAAAGCCTAACCAGCAGATTATGTATAAAGCACAGTTTTAGACAAAGAATTAAAAGTCAAAACAGTCAGTAAAGGACAAAAAGCCCCAAATATGATCAAATAAGGCCTAAAAGCATGATTAAAGGCCTAATTAGAGTTTTAATGACTTAATCACACAGATCAGTAGAAGAAGAGTCTCGAATTCCACATCTACAGAAGCTATTACTCCACCAAAGGACCAAAAGGACATCTGTAGTCTGCTTTACCTTTCAAAGACACCTTGACAGCCATCCTATTGGCAAACCCTCTCTAAAAATGTCAGAATATTTATTAAGTGGACATGGGGCCACAAAACCCAAAAAAATGATAGTTTTCTTGTCCCAGAGGTCAAACAGGGTACTTCAAACCAAGATAGCTTCAAAGGACAAGCCTCAGAGTTATTACCAACTTGCAAGTTGGTTTCAGATTCAACTAAAAGCAGCTAAAGTGGTACAAACAATTATTTCTATGATTATTAAGCAGAATGGGCATTCGAATACCTCTCCCCCTCTGTCTTAATTAATATTTATTACCATTTCTGCAGCATTCTTCCTCTTTGCACCTATATGTATTCACAGAAACTCATTGTAAAGGGTTGGAAAATTGTTAATTGTTGAACTGTTATTGAGTAAGAGTTGCTAAGTAGTTGTAATATAGTAGGCTGGGAAGAGAAGTATCAGAATGTAAAAGCTATTGGGCTCAAAGTATGTAACTGGTCTTGGACATCAAATAGACAAGCAAATTCACTAGATCCTGATCTAAATCATTGGTGATTTCTCCCTTATTGTCACTGTTGCTTCTTATGTTTTTCACTTTGTTCATTTTCTCTGATAAATATTAGGAGATATAGATTAGGATTTACTTCTAAAGTACCCTAATTCTGATTACTAAGTTTTATCTTTATGTTTTCTTCTAAATGTGTGTTTGAGAATGAATCAATAGAGTATAACCAGTCAAGGAATGTTGGTGTGACCATATCTTGCTGAGTAGAACTTGAGATGTTGTTATTTAATGATCTTTTCACTGCATGCTAAGTAGATTCCTAATAAAGGAAGTTTATGGTTAGCCCTATCCCTTGTTTAGTCTTAAATAGTTGTTTTGAAGATTTCCCTTAAGTGCATGCCAAAAGAAAGCTAGGTTAAAGGTCCTTACTTGATCTTAGGCTGCCCTTTGTTTATCTTATATGTTTTCTACTTTCTGAAGGTAGTCAAGGGGATTACTGGATTGTTGTCTTAGAAGTTGGCTTTAGTAGGAGTATTGACCAAATAAGTCTAAGGTTTGCCCTGTCCTTTGGCTTGCTCCCAAATCAGTCACTTTGAAAGGTTTTCCTGTTTAGTGAAGTTAATAGATTCTTAATTGGTCATTAGCTTTTCTTCTTTCACATCATTTCATAATGTTTCATACCACAAACTCAACTTAAAAATATCTTTTGATATAGATGACTTTCCCTATGGAAACCCTTGAATATTTTTTGTGCAAGTAAACCCTTTTATGACTCCATAGCTTAATGGATTAGCACTGTTTCTTGACCTATCTTCCCATGCTAAAATATCCTTCAATTTATTCTCTCCTTCACACTTCACATGACCTTCTCAATTAATGATCCCCAACCAACAAACAAACAAATCCCTTGTGCTTCATAAGTAGCCTAACATCATATCATGAGCCTATAAGTATATCATTCTAAAACAGATATAGAGATATCCCTCTATGAATCCAGGAGGGCTAGGTCCTTGGATTCCAAAGTGGTTCTGATGTTGCCTTGTCATTTGGTATGCCAATCTACCAAATCAAAGGACCCCAACATAATGGCGACTCCACTGGGGAATTCTGAGTGAATTACATCTTAAACATCCTTAAGACCTCAGAAGACCCATAGACCTCCTTAGATTGGTATCCAATTGTTAATGGTGGACAGCAACTCATGTTAAAACATTTGAAATCATCCACCTGGCGACTCCACAACTCCCAAAATACCAAATGACTCCACTGGTAGAAGACTCTAAACTGGTTGAATAGACACAGTGACCTCTTTTCTGATTCACAAACATGATTCCAAGGATACAACGAAGATATGCCCCAATGAGTAGAGATCATATCCCTGGGTTCCCACATAAGATGCCCCAGGTGTTTTGGGATGATAACCTTCCTATTTTTCAAGGTGAAAAGTTTTATGACCCATTGTTACATCTCATCAAATTTCATATACATGTATGGAAGATAAAGACTGAATGGCATGAAGACTGCCTTATGAAAATGTTCATGTTAACATTAGAAGGAAAGGCAAGGGATTGGTATGAGTGGTTAGAACCTAGGAGCTTGTTTTCTTTAAGAGACATGCACCAAGTATTTTATGAAAAATATATAGATAACCCTTCATCTTTATCATGGACTGCAAATTGTTGTGATCAATCTCAAACATCATACAATACCTGTTAGATATTGATGAGGATCTGGTTAATATGCACCCTAAAGATCTGTTAACAACCATTCAATAATTTCATATGCATCCTAACTATCACAAGAACCTAGATGAATCAGTTGAGGAAGAAATAAATCAAGGAATAAAAGACATTCCTCAAGATATCCCTGCAAGCATAAATAATGATTCATCATCCCTTCTAAGTGAGGCTCAAGAAGACATCCAGCCTCAAATTCAGTCTTCACAAGAAATAGAGAACTATTGTACTTCTGCTCAAAGAAACACAGAAACATCTCCTCCTTTGAAAGAAGAATAAATCGATCAGATTATCAATAAACAGCCAGCCTCTGAATTTTCTTGCAAAACAAACACCCTTTCCAATTCAACTAATGAACTTTGTTGTAAAAATTTAGAAAGTTCCCTTGTATATCAGAATAAAGAAAGACCTACTAATAATCTAGTATGTTTGATTGGTGACATTACTTACATTAATAATTTTCCTAATTTTGATCTGTCTGATGATGATGTTCTCCAAACAGAAGTTGATCTTGCAGGACCATCATTAGTAGATTTGTGGGAGGAAGATCAGTTCCACCAACTCTGAGAAAGTAATGAGCCAAAGCAGGCTTTTTATGATATTGATGAAGAAATCTTTAAAAATGCAGAAGAGGGCGAAGAATCTCTGAATATTTTCTCTGCTTCATTACAACTCATTAGTAACAGTTTGCAGGTGATTGGGAATCAACAGTCTTTCAGCTCAAAGGTTGAGGAGGAAAACAATGAAGAACTTCTTGAGCCGGTTCAAATTAAAGAACCTTCTCCTGAAAGGGTTGAGGTAATCAAAGAGACCCCTACTCAAGAATATATTGACCTCTTCACAGAGTTTAGTCCACTAAATCAGAACATACCAGGACTGCAAGAGGACAACACTGTAGTATATGATGATTCCTCTGGTTCAGATGATAATGAATATGAGGAAGAATTTCTTTCTCAAAAGAATCTTAACCTTGACCCAGTGGAAGAAGAAATAATCTTGGTTGAAACTTGTCTGTCAAATACTCCCAACCAGGTATTATTTCAAGACCCCTTTTCTCATTTTTTGAAGACATTTGAAGTGGGGATAAAAGTTGTTAAGAGCAGTTTGTTGCAAATAGCAAGAAATTTTTTTAGCACTGCTGCTAAGAAAAAGGTGAGATGGGAGTGGCCCTTTTGTCTGTCTAGCATGATCAAGGAGATGAGCAAAGATCAATCATGGAATCATTTGATTGATTGGATGTATTGGAAAAGAGAATTTATTAGCTAAACATGTAAATATTTCAGAGTTAGATTAGGGTAGGTAGGAATGTCAATAAAGCTCAGCCTGTGAGCATTTAGTTAGCTTTTTGGTTTGAAATAAAAATTGAAAAAAATACAAAAACAATAGAAGAAGAGAAAAGAGGGCAGATTATAAAAAGAAGAAAGGTACAGCCCCATACCAAAAAAATAAAGAGAGTCTGAAAGTGTGCAAGCTTAAATGCCACTACCAAAAAGAGCACTGCTATTTATTCATATAGACTAATCATGACTAGATAGACTTCAATTTACTGTTGATAGGTTAGTGAATCAGATTTTCCAAAAAAATTAATCTTGGCTTATCAATAGAATAGATTAGGATAGAGAGAATGTTTCAAATAAGCTCAAAACCTGAACGAAGAAAGCACAAAAATAATGGCTCTAAT
Organism: Pinus albicaulis; assembly: GCA_034641835.2. Lineage (NCBI taxonomy): Eukaryota > Viridiplantae > Streptophyta > Pinopsida > Pinales > Pinaceae > Pinus > Pinus albicaulis. Next base: position 274,563,461 of record CM076580.1, read on the forward strand.
CAGATCAAAACCTGAGCCAAAGAGAAGAAAAGAACTGGTTCTAACATGCTGAAAACTTGAAATAGGTAAAGAAGAAGAAGAAAACTCTAAAAAGATCAAAGCCAGAGCTGAAAGAAAGAAAGAAGGATGCTTGTAATTTTCAGATCTTAAGCCTTCACAATTTTGTTTCAATTTTCTGTAAATTTCAGTCTCTGTGCAGCTTCTTTTTATTCCATAGTCTTATAACAAATCAAATAGCTTAATCCTAGTTTGTTTGTGTTTTCAATTTCTATTTTAGAATATAGAGAATGAAATCTGTCAGACAGCTTAATCCTGACAGATAATAGTTAGGTAGAGAAGCTAATGAGTTCAACTGTTTAAATTGAACTCATGAAAGTTATAAGGGTAGATTTAGATTAGTTTCCTGCTTTCAATAAGAGAATAAAATTTTGATGTCAAAGGTTTGGAAGTCCAAGTGCACCTTATGAAGAAAAAATGTTAGGAAAGTAGGCTGTGTAGGTATAATGTTTGGGAGAAATCATCTGGTTATGATAAATACTGATTATATTTTCAAGCAACATGATCAAAGAAGAAAAGGTTGTCAAAATGCAAAGCATAGGTCTACATTCCAGAGATAAATCTCTGAGGTTCTTTACACCTCCATGGAGCTGCCATCCCCAAGTGGATCCATTGTTAGCCATCAGTAAATTTTGTCACAACAAATGATGGCTAAATATGTTCTTAAGCCTTCAAGAAGAAATATTCATGGAAAACTACTAGTTCTTGAAGCCTTCTTGGTGTCTTTTATCTTACAAATCATCTTCATTGTTGTTTCCAAAAAAAAATTCCTTAAAGAAGTCCTACTGATATACAAAGAAAACTGTTATAAAGCCATTTTACATCATTCCATAAATTCATTTTCACCCACTTTTTCATCCATGTTTACCTATCCTAACCACTAATTTTTCCCCTAAAAATCCCCTTTTTCTCCCTCATTTACCCTCATTTTCTCATAAAAACCCCTTTTAACCATTATAAAACCCTTTTCTTGGTTAAAAACCCTCTTTTCATTCTTATCGGAACACTCAAAAAAGGCCAAGAAACCTTTGTTTTAGGCCTAAGTCCGACTATTGTGAAAATAGGCCTTAAGCCCCTTTTTTGGTTTAAGCCCTGACCCCTTCTATTTCATATGACTTGGAGCTGCGACCACCCACTATCCCTAAGCCCTTTCTCACCCTAGCCTCAGTCCTCGCTAACCCCCATAGGACCACTTCCTCCGTCTGTTCCTTAAAACCCCTCATCCAATTTTCTGCAGCCCCGCTTCACTTATTCCTCCAAACCATCCTGACTATTGATTTCATCAATCCAATGGTAGTCGGGCCTTCCTCCCCTTCATTTTCATTTCTTGATCTCCATTTACCCATTCACCCAGATTAAATTCCCACCGTTGATCTTATTAATCTAACGGCCATCTCCCTCTCTCACCATTTAACCCTGTCGATGACACCCCCGCTCCCGAAAAAAGATTTGACATAATCCTCTAGTCCCACCATTCCTCCCGACCATGCAACTTTTCACCATCGTGCTCCCCTGTGACCATATATCTATCACCCCCAGATCGGATGACTAGCATTCATTTTCGCGCCCGATCTCCCAAATTCTCCCAACGTGCAACTTTAACACAAAATAAGCGGTTTTCGATGGAACACACGTCAGCCACCAGACAGTATCGTGTTCGATCAGCCCATAACCACTTACCACCTCGACCTTGCGCGAAAACCACTCGTGGTTTTCCGCAAAACCACCTTTCATGTTTCGCACCAAAATCAGTTTTAAACCCTGGTTCTGCCTTCCGCCATGGGTTTTTCCACCTTCTATGCATTCATTCCCCTATCCACAACTCCTCAGCCTTCACCCTGAGCCTCTGAATGCGGTCAACCACAAAACGCAGGGTTTTATTTAATAAATTGTTTATGTTCTAGGTTTTAATGGCGGCCTGAAGTCTGCAGGCCATCCCACATCCTATCCAAGTGGCTTTCTGTCTTTGGATGACGATCCAAAGACCAAATGCATAAAGAAAGGGATAAAGGGTCTAGTTCAAAGCTCCATTCAATGCTTCATGGTCGTCGATGCATTCATAAAACCCTCCAGCACACCAAAAAATGAACACCTGTACAAAAAACAGAAGATCAGTGAAGAATAAAGGTTAGGAGCATTAAAATCTAAAGATAAAAAGCCTAACCAGCAGATTATGTATAAAGCGCAATTTTAGACAAAGAATTAAAAGTAAAAAGAGTAAATAAAGGACAAAAATCCCCAAAGATGATCAAAGAAGGCCTAAAATCATGATTAAAGGCCTAATCAGAGTTTTAATGAATTAATCACATAGATCAGCAGAAGAAGAGTCTCGAATGCCACATCTACAGAAGCTATTACTCCACCAAAGGATCAAAAGGACACCTGTAGTCTGCTTTACCTTTCAAAGACACCTTGATAGCCATCCTGCTGACAAACCCTCTCTAAAACTGTCAAAATAGTTATTAAGCAGACATGGGGCTACAAAACCCAAAAAATGATAGTTTCCTTGTCCCAGAGATCAAACAAGGTACTTCACACCAAGATAGCTTCAAAGGACAAGCATCAGAGTTATTACCAGCCTGCAAGTTGGTTTCAGATTCAACTAAAAGCAGCTAAAGTGGTACAAATAGTTGTTGCTATGATTATTAAGCAGAATGGGCATTCGAATACCTCTCCCCCTCTGTCTTAATTAATATTTATTACCATTTCTACGGCACTCTTCCTCTTTGCACCTATATGTATTCATAGAAACTCATTGTAAAGGGTTGGAAAATTGTTAATTGTTGAATTGTTATTGAGTAAGAGTTGCTGGGTAGTTGTAATATAGTATCTTGGGAAGAGAAGCATCGGACTGTAAAATCTATTGGGCTCAAAGTATGTAACTAGTCTTGGATATCAAATAGACAAGCAGATTCACTGGATCCTGATCTAAATCATTGGTGATGTTTTCCCTTGTTGTCATTGTTGCTTCTTATGTTTTTCACTTTGTTCATTTTCTCTGATAAAGAGCAGGAGATATAGATTAGGATTTACTTCTAAAGTACCCTAATTCTGACTGATAAGCTTTATCTTTATGTTTTCTTCTAAATGTGTGTTTGAGAATGAATCAATAGAGTATCACCATTCAATGAATGTTGGTGAGCCCATATCTTTCTAAGTAGAACTTGAGATGTTGCTCTTGAATGATCTTTTCATTGCATGCTAAGTAGAGTCCTAATCAAGGAATTTTATGGTTAGCCATGTCCCTTGTTTAGTCTTAAACAGTTTTTTTGAAGATTTCCCTTAAGTGCATGCCAAAAGCAGGCTAGGTTAAAGGTCCTTACTTGATCTTAGGCTGCCCTTTGTTTATCTTATATGTTTTCTACTTTCTGAAGGTAGTCAAGGGGATTACTGGATTGTTGTCTTAGAATTTGGCTTTAGTAGGAGTCTTGACCAAAGAAGTCTATGGTTTGCCCTATCCTTTGGCTTGCTCCCAAATCAGTCACTTTGAAAGGTTTTCTTGTTTAGTGAAGTTAACAGATTCTTAATTAGTCATTAGCTTTTCTTCTTTCACATCATTTCTTAATTTTTCATGCCACAAACTCAACTTAAAAAGATCTTTTGATATAGATGACTTGCCCTATGGAAACCCTTGAATAGTTGTTGTGCAAGTAAACCCTTTTATGACTCCATAGCCAAATGGATTAGCACTGTTTCTTGACCTATATTCCCATGTTGAAATATCCTTCAATTTATTCTCTCCTTCACACTTCACATGACCTTCTCAGTTAATGATCCCCAACCAAAAAATAAACAAATCTGTTGTGCTTCATAACTAGCCTAACATCATATCATGAGCCTATATGTATATCATTCTAAAACACATATAGAGAGATCCCTCTCTGAATCGAGGAGGGCTAGGTCCTAGGATTCCAAAGTGGTTCTGATGTTGCCTTGTCATTTGGTATGCCAATCTTCCAAATCACAGGACCCCAACACATCCAATTAATATCCATCTTAATCAGTATCTGTTGGATACCCATCATATGAAAGTAAATATGTGCAATATCCCTATACTCCATATGTTGGGGGACCACAAATGTTTATTCCATATGGTGGTACTCTGTTGTATTCAATTCAATCATATGTTGGAATTCCTGTTTGCCAATGGCAGCCAACTTTTCCTGTTCAGCTACAAATGGTTGTGTATCAACTAGTTAACCCATTGCTTCTATGCCTACTACGCCTGTCGTTCTTCTATGGTTGTTTCTTAGTCTACACAAGCAAGTCCTTCCACCCCTAACCCTCAAGTTTCAGGTGTATAGATTTAGTATTCCCCAGCTGCTATTCAACAATAATCTGTATCAGGAATTTCGCAACCGCAGGCTAGTCTACATTTTTCACAGGTTTATACTGGCTTTGTTTATTCGCAACCTAGTATGAATTATCCTGGCGGGAAAACATTCTATCAGTTACCATAGAAGCCACAACAAAAATTCCCACAATATCAAGCTTATGCAGGTCCTTTTCAGCAAACCTATCCCTATCTAGGTTACCAACAACAAAATCCATTTGTTGGTACGCAAAGGCCTACTGCCCAGGAAATTTCATCTTATCCTGGTTATGATCAACCTGACCTTAATAAACAGTTTCCATTTGTTGCAACATTAGAATTATCGGATTTAAATTGGCTCACCAATGATCCAATTAATTATTTAACTTGGTGGCCAGTGATTCCACATAAATTACCCTCGGATATTCCCAAATTCAATGGAAATTTAGAGAATACCCCTCTATGCATGTCATGACTTAACATTTATGGTGTTCATCAAACTCCTTAAATGATGATTATGTTAGATTGTGTATTTTCCAGAAAACACTTACTGGTATGGCTGCGAAGTGGTACATTGAATTAGCACGAGCTTCTTTTGATAATTTTACAGCTTTAGCCACTACTTTTTTAACCCACTTCCAGTTACCCATTAGATATGAAACTAGAACGGAACTTTTGACCGGCTTTAAATAGACCACTACTACTCATATATCGGATCATATACATGAGTGTTGTCGTCATCATCAAATGGTTAAAACATTTATTCCTGGTCAAATTTTAGCTAAGTGGTTTATTAAATCCTTGTTTCCATATATCACCGAGGATGTGGCCAAAGGCGGTGTTGTCACTGAAGAGCAAGTAATTGCTCGTGCCCAATATTTGGATTTGATTTATACCCAATTTGGCACACTCTACGAAAATATTCCAAATGCTCTGCGACCAATTTTTTTTGTTCCTCTTGCTCCATCTGGTCAGGACATTCATGCCGGTGATGGTGTGATTGGTTCTGCTAGCACTATAGCAGCAAGTCGACCATCTGTTTCTATGCTTCTGTTTAAAATAAAAACCCTACTTCATCAGATCTTGCTTCTTCTTCCGACATCCATGTTGTGTCATCTAATAAAGGCAAAAGTGATAAGCAACTAGGGAATATAAAGAAGGGGAAATATAAGAAGAATTCAAATTCACCCCCGCAGAATAAATCATCTGATTCATCCGGTTATTTTCAGAAACCTCGTTACCCTTTCTTGATTTTTAATGAGGAACATTTTACACAATATTTTCCCCACTGCTAGGAAGTCCCAAAGCTTCTTAAGACTTATACCACTTCTGCAGTTTTGAAAAATGGGTTTCTGAACTTGGAAACCCATTTGGTTGTGACATATACTGCTTCTGGTTCCCGAGTACTTATGTTATCCACTACTAACCCTAAAACTGATGTTTTGGTGTTAACACGAAGTAAATATTACAGTAATTTGTTGTCATCGTCTAATGGTTAGTATACATATCAACCTACCACATCGACTTCAACCTCATCTGATTCGGATCTACCACCTATCCTTTCAGAGTTAACAATAAAACTGTTGAAGGGAGTAGTTCAAAATCGAAATTCAACCCTCAAGATCATGCTACTCATAATTATAATGTAGTATAATACCTAGCTCAATCACCTTCAGCTATGTCAACGCTTGAGGTACTTCATAATTGTCCCTCCCAGAAGTAGGCTTTGTTATCCGAGATCAGTGGAATTGATCCGACAGATTCAAATCTTGTTGTCTTTAATCGCGTGGGCTATGTGCCAAAATTACCAGCTGAGTTAGAATTCTTGATTCAAGTACATGTCTTTAATCATCTCATTCACCAAACCATTATTGATGAAGGTGCGTCTACTTGCATCATGTCAATGAGTTGCTATAACTCACTTGGCTTGCTGACTTTGTCACAATCACCTACGACGTCAAAAGCTTTTGACAGTCGTACTTATAAGCCTTGTGGAATTTTAAATAACCTACAAGTAGAACTAGGGGGGAAATCAAATAATGTTTAATTTGAGGTTGTTGACGAACCCCTTGACTACAACATGTTACTTGGAAGACTGTGGGTTTACGCTATGGGTGCGGTAGTATCTACCTATTTTCATATGATCATCTTTCCCCATAAAGGAAGTATCACATCCATCAACCAACTCACCTTCTTCGCCTCTGGCTCCAAGGCAAGTGGAAGTGTTCTGTTAGTTCACAAACGCCCACCTTCTCTTCATAATAGTGGTGTAGAACTCTTTAAGGATCCTTCCCTAATGGGCATATTTTCGTTACTGTCGCCTGCAAAATCAGCGGAAATTGCACATATAGAGACCTGCAACATGTTATATTCCACTTCATCTAACTTAAGGAAGATAACCAATGATTTTGAAGTAGTTAGGTTGGGAAACATCATGCCACTAAGCCCAATTGAGCTAGCATAGCAATCAATTTTCTTGGCTTATGCAGTGAATCCAAATCCATTGTCGTTGATTGCTTGAGTGGATCGTTCTTTGGATTTTGGTACTTATTTTGATCCATTTTCACACGTATTCTCGACTGATAAGAGCATTATGGAATCCATGATACCAGAAGAAGAACAATGGGAATCATTACATAAACGATCCCATCTTCCACATTACAGTGAAGATAATCCATCTAACCTATATTAATCTACAGTGATTGAGTTCTTGACGAATTATATTCCTATCCATGTTGTCGATTCCGAGGAAAACCCATCGAATATCGAAGATACTATTTATATCGATATTTCAACCAAACCTGGTATTGTAGAAAACATTCAAGTCAGTGCATCTTGTTCTCCATCTGAACTTGACATTTACCACGCTTTTTTTCGTGAATTCCAATATGTATTTTCATGGTCATACGAGGAGATGTCATGCATCGACTCCAGAATTTTTGAACATGAGATTAAAATGTACCTTGATTGCAAGCCGGTGTGACAATGCCTTTTTCCTATGCACCCTAATAAATATGTTTCCATTAAAATAGAGGTTGAAATTTTTTTGCATTATGGATTTATTTACCCTGTTCCGCTTACTGATTGGTTATATAACATTGTTCCTATCATGAAGAAACATGGAAAAATTAGAGTGTGCGTCAATTATCGGGATGCTAATCATGCTTGTCTGAAAGACAACTATCCAAGTCCCTTTATAGACCAAATTATTGATGAATGTGCCAAATGTGAAATATTTTATTTCATGGATAGATTTTTCGGTTACAATCAGATCAATATTCACCCAGAGGACCAATATAAAATTGCTTTTATCTATCCATGGAGCACATTTTCTTATCGAAAGCTCCCTTTCAGTTTAAATAACATCAGGGATACTTTCCAGAGGGCAATGGATTATTATTTTCATGATTTCAAGCACATAGTTCAACCGTATCTGGATGCTTGCCTGCACATTCACGAAAACGGGCTGACCACTCGCTACATCTGAGAGCAATTTTTCTACAATGGCATCACTATAAAATACGCCTAAATCCACACAAATGTGTGTTTGGTGTTGGTTCTGGTCATTTTCTTAGATTCTTCGTGTCGAAAGACGAAATTTGGCTTGACCCATTGAAGGTCCAGGCTATTCTTGATCTGCCCGCTCCTTCAAATCTGCTTCAGTAACAGAGACTCCAAGGGAAGGCTAACTTTCTAAGGAGGTTAATTCCTAACTATGCCGAAATGGCTAAAGGATTTACTCGACTCTTGATAAAGGGGGTACCCTTCCATTGGGATGAGGTCACACAAGCTTCCTTTGATGTTCTTAAATATTCCATGATCCGAGCATCATTAATCTATCCCCCAAATTATCAGAGTGACTATTTAATGTATCTCGCCGCTGTAGATACAACCGTCGCTATGGTTTTATTCCAAGAAGAATATGGGATTGAAAATACGATACATTATTTGAGTCGTAGTCTCAATGACAAGGAATTTAAGTATACATACATTGAGAAGCTCTATTTGGCAGCCATTCAAGTTGTACAAATATTTTTCCATTATATCCTACTCCGAACGACCATTTTCATTTCGGATTGCAACCGTATCACATACATTTTGTCACATCAAATGCTGGGGGGGGAATATTCAAAATGGATCATCATTTTGTAGGAGTTTGTTTTGGAATTCATCAAATCCAATTCAGATAAGTCTTTGGTTTTTACTGAGCTTATTTGTGACCTTCCTTCGAGTAGTATTGATCCTACTATGGAACCATCAATTCTGGACGAGTATTTGTTTCTAATTGAGTCATATGACCTGTGATATGGATATTTCATCATATATCTCCAGACCCAAACTTTTCGGCCTAGTACCTCTCACTCGCAACAACGACGTATTCGATACAAAGCCAAATATTATCTGATTGTTGGTGATACACTTTATCGTCATGGTTTCGATACGATTTTACGTAGGTGCTGCATGCATGAGGAAGCTGAAAATTTTCTAAATGATTGCCATGCTGGTGCATGTGGTGGAAATTTTTCTGGTTATGCTACCGCGCAGAAGATTCTCTGTGTTGGTTACTTCTTGCCTACCATATTTCGCGACTACATTATCGCGGTTAGAAGTTGTCATGCTTCCTAGATATTTGATCATAAAACCCGCTTGTTGCTCACACCAATGCATCATGTCATCTCTGTTGGACCATTTTTAGAATGGGGCATTAACTTCATCACATGTAACCCCCGCTCAGCTGGGGGGAATGGGTATATTATTGTCGCCATTGACTGTTTTACCAAGTGGGGTGAAGTGATGCCTACATTCAACAACATGGGACAAACAACTGCATTTTTCTTTTTTAACCATATGGTTTCACAGTTTGGTGTACCACTAGCCATAGCCACAGATCATGGAAAACATTTTCACAATCACATGATGGATGATTTAACTGCCAAGTTAGGATTTTCACATGATAATTCTACCCCCTATTATCAACCAGTTAATGGAAAATTTGAAGCTATCAACAAAATTCTTAAGCGTGTGATTAAACGCATGATTTGGGTTAAGAAAAGGTACTAGAATTTGATCTTGTACTCAACTTTGTGGGCATATCGAACCTCAGTGAGAAATGAAACCAAATTTACTCCCTTTTAGTTGGTTTCTGGTCTGGAAGCTATCTTACTGATCCAATGCGAAATACAATCATTGAAACTCACGATTGACCTGCTACCTGAAACTTCCACTAAAGAAGCACATCTTCTAGATCTCATCCATCTAGTTGAAATGCATCGTGAATCCGCATTGTCCAACGAAGCGCATAAGAGACGAATTAAGGTGCAATATGACCGCAATTTCAAGCCTCGCACCTTCTCGGAAGGAGACTTGGTATTTCTTTATGATCAGGAAGCTGATAAGATAGGAACTGGGAAATTTGAACCATTATGGCATGATCCCTACATTTTTAAGTGCATTTTGACGAAGGGTGCCTACGAGTTGGTATATTATGATGGGATTCCATTGGCGTAGCCTCTAAATGGGTTGTATCTTAAACTTTACTATGCTTGATTTTACATAGTAAGAACTGTATTATATGCTTTGATTGTCTGTGTAGAAATGTGCCTTTTAGAGTTTTTCATGTGGTTAGTAATCCATTTTAAATTTTTTGCAGATGTTAGAATCTTCAAAACCATTTGTTGGATATGTCGATGGTGCTCGTCGTAGTACTCAAAATTTATCCTCTGTAGTATGGGCCATCTTTGTTCCAAGTGGTGAGTTAGTGAGTTTCCAAGGGATTTGTATCGGTCGATAGACCAAAAATATCGTTGAGTATAGCAGGTTGATTGAACTACTCTCTGATGTCATTTAACTTGGCATTTGACGCATCATAATCAGGCTGGAATCACAACTTGTCGTACTACAACTTACTAGTGTTTATACTGTCTGAAACCCAGCAATTCATTGCATGTTCCCTAGAGTTCGTCTTTTGGAAAGACATTTTGATTACATTCAATATTAACATATTTACAGAAACTTTAACACTCTGGTTGATTCATTGGCGAATTATGTGTTAAATAGAAATTTGCAACATATGTAAAGATAGATTTTCAATTCACATCATCTAATTGAATAGGATTGCATATAATCATAGAAAAACACTGAAAGTAAAATATATTTATATTGAGTTTTTTACAAAAATTGTGTCCAAGACATGTTGGTTGTCTGACCTCAAAATGTTTACATACATAGCATAATCTAAGTAAACTAGTGATGCTCATGATAACAGGTCACTGCTTGGGCTATCATGTGCAACAACCTCATCCAATGGCTGGGCACACCAATGGTATGGAGTTTTAGCCTCATAGGTAACTCTTCGATCTAGACATTTGGTATCCCAAGAGCCAATCCCTCCACATGCTTCTGCAACTCAGCAAGAGTCTCAGCTAAATCCAAATCCTGTAGAACTGCTCTTCCGACAGTCCGCTCTGCTGGTTCTCCAGCCTACTGTGCATGAACCACTGGTTGAATGGTACCTACACTTGCATACATAAAACATCTTTAGTTTAGTCTTCGAAACATCAAAAAACACAAAAATATGCAAAAATCCCCAAAAAATCAAAAAACATGGTCAACATTTTACCTATAGCACCCCATTGAGCGTCGACTGGTAAAATCAAATCTGGATCTCCATGGAAATCCATTCCTGCATATGGATGCTCCTTTATGAATATATTCTGTCTTTGGATCCAACTGAAGAATGCAGTGGAAAATGAGATCGATGATTGACCAGCATGTCTAGCCATCAACTCAACCCACTGTTGCATCCGTGGATCTCTAGGACGAGCTAATCCTAGCATCACATGTTGTGGTTGCATCAATGGAACTCGCTCCAAAACAAACATGATAAAAATAGACCCATAGATGATTTTTTTGGTCTTACCACTTTTTACTTTGGTCAGCTATTATTTCAGCTAAAGGAGTACTGCTTCAACCCAGTTGAACACGGTTGGCTTGAGACACTCGAGCGCATACTGCATATATGATCTGTTTGCAACATGTAGTGTCACACTGCCAATTAGTTTTTTGATAGTGAATAAGAGAGTGTGCAAAGGCATATCACGAACATCTTTGATATATGTATTTCCATCTTTACTAGTCTCAGTTCCTGGTCGACAAAACTGTCGAATGTAGTCCTTTACCGTTTCACCTCCACACGTGGAGCCCGCAAGGGAAATGGGGGCACCACGTCTCGACAAACCTGTGAGAAATTAAATGCCATCTAATAATATTGGGAGCACTTTGTCCCCAATGTGAAATTCCTGTATTGTCGGATCCCATGAATGAATTAAGAACTACAATAGTTCCATGTGTTGCCTCATTCCTGACAATCGGAAGTACTTGAGCAACCCAAAATCTCTGAGGGCTCTCACAGTGCCAGGATCATTTAAGGCAATCATATCCCATTCTTCATGTTCTCTTTATCACCACGTAATTGACATTTTGATCCGATGAAAGTTTGAAATCACACCATAGGCTAAGTTAGGATCCATTTTATCCCAAAAAATGGAAAATTTTGGGCAGAAACAAAGAAACAACTTTTTGAATTGCGCCCAACGCACCCCTGAGTGAGAGAAAGATCATTGCAGAGGAACTAGGCCTCTTTACAGACTCTTTGCAGTGCACTTTTCAACATTCAAGGGTGTGTTGGCCATAAGGCATTGTATATTTACCCTAGGGGCCTCAAACCCATAAAAATTATGCATGAAACTTAAAAATAATGTATTCAAAAGAAAGAGGAGGGTAAGATCTTCTACCTGGTTCGGACGGCCCGAGAATTGATCCACAGAATCTGTCACAAATCAGCTGCTGAATTTTGAGGGTAAAACAGGCTCAAAGCACTAAAATTCAAATGGTAAATGTGGAATGGTAAAAGTGACTTAGTAATTTCTTATTTTAATTGTATTTTTTATTAACTAATGCATATTTAATGAATTAACTATGGTTTTTACCCATTTTTACTATTGAAACATGTATGTTTAATATGTTTGATGGTGTTTTGAGCAGGTTTGCAGCTAAATATATTGAGTTAGTTGTGCATGATCATGAAATACGATATTGACCACAAAGCGTACTTTTATCATCTTTTTCGAGCTTTGTTAAACATGAAAAGGAATTCAAAGAATACTTTTATCATATTTTTTTGAGCTTTGTTAAACATGAAAAAGGAATTCAAAGCGCACTTTTATCTCTTTTTCAAGCTTTGTTAAATACGAAAAAAGAACCCCATGGAGTTCTCTTTCAGCTCTTTTCAGACTCTCTAAATATGAAAATATTGCCGAGCACTTGTCATTTCGAGCTCGTTAAAGGAATTGAAACAACATCTACTCAGTATAAGTTTAACCCTTTTCTGTACTGAGATAGATTATGTTTACGAAAAAGGAAAACCCTAGTAAAACATGGATAGGAGGTTCTCTTAGGTATTATTTTACATTTTTTCGGATCTGAGGGACTATTATACAAAAAAGAACTTATGGAGTTTTTTTTTAGTCCCTTTTTCAAACTCTCTAAACAAGAAAAAGGATTGAGTTTCACTATCGCTAGACTTGTTAAAACATCAAATAGTGACAGACTTGTCCATCATGACAAGATCGAGCTTCACCTTCGCTAGACTCGTTAAAGCATCAAATAGCGATGGATTCACCTGAAGGGTGGAATTATACATCAAGCATATGTTATCCTCCTCAAGCTTGTTAAAAAATAAAGAGGTACTGGTCAGCAATGACTCGGGAAAATTGGAAAGGGATAAAACTCTTTATGGTAGCAAGTCACTCTTGAACATGACACTTATTCACTTCATCTCCATGATTTTTGGGTTGGGTAATCTGCTTGACGGTCTCTCATACCTATGGTCTATCATACCATCCATGACTTTAGTTTTGGGTCAAATGCTGCCAATTCATTCAATTTCACTGATATTTTCAAGAGAATTCACTCAGTTATTTCTCATCTGTTGCAATACTCATAAACCTTCATTTCATGACCGCCATCCCTGACATTTCTTCATCAATCACATTCTGTCCCTGAAATCATTACTCTTATTTTGTGTCGTTGATGGGGGAAGCATCAATTCCCTCCTGTGATGAGTCACTTCCTATCGACATCAGCTCATCATCTAGGAAGTTGACTTAGAAACAACCTTTCAGTACCTTGGAGCTTGCTTACATCAACGACAGGTTTCTTGCTTCTCGCGATAGGTTGACATCACAGGCCTTCGACCGAACAAATTTGTATGGTGTTTGACATCAAATCATCTATTCACACCATGCATAATTTACTACAGTACCTTGAGAGCCATTATCATCAACGGTGGTTTCTCTCGTGTATATTAACAACTCACATCATTGGCTTGGAATCATATGGTGTCTTCCCATGTTTGACATCAAATCACATATTCACATGGTTAGAATCGTACTTTAATCGATCAAGTGAATGAGATAGAAGACCCCGAATCTAGTTTCATCCATCTAGTTTTGATCCATCCAGTTGTGATTTCAAGAGAAGTACTAAATCATCAGTGTGATGGTCATTATTCATATGGTCATCCTATCATGGGTCTATATCTGTAGAGGGTTTTTGGATGTTATGATAGTTTATGTGTTGAGTATGGGATATGCATCCCTCAGTAATTCATGTACAAGATGAACAGATGTCATGATGTAATGTATTGTAATTGATATAGGTCACTATCTGCTTCAGTCTCTCCTCATCACATTGTAAAGCAATCATTCAACATTTCATTTTTGACTTCATGATTTAAGGGGAAGATATTACAGGTCGATGTGGGCATCATCCCAAAACAAAGATCAGTATTATTTGGGTCTATCATACTCTAAATTGGTTGCTACATGCCCTAAACAAGTCATTACTGTGATGGTCTTCCTTCATGAAAGTTTCACTACTTAGATGCCAGTTGAAGTTCCCTATAAAGCCACCAACGCGCCCCTAGATAGTTGTAACTTCTTTATAGAGCATATACTCACATGCAAGGCTGTGTTGCAGAGAATCTAGGCCCACTTTGGAGTGCGTTGGTCGACTGGGAGTGAATTTTTCATTGGATTTTGGGAATCTCCCTGACTTCTAGTGACTTTTAGAAGTTGTTCCAACTCTCACCTCATATGATAGCCTCAAATTTGGAACCCATGAAGTCATTAAACCTCTTATCCTCTTATTCCAATGAATAAGGAAACCTCTTCATCCATTTTTAGGAATACCATTCAATAATTCATTTATTTCAAAATACCTTCATCTACTTATAAATAGAGCACTGAACATAGTGCACAAGAGAGTAAGAATTTTTTTTAAGTAGAGTTATGTTGGTGATATCAACTCTTGAAGGTGTTGTGCATGTACTGTGATGCTGTTGGATTACGGATTATCCAGATGTGATGAGGATGGGACTCAAGATAGATGAGTGAAATCGAATCGATCAACTGGTTATACTCTTCCTTCTACTTCATAATAAAGACATGTGTTCCTTTCGTAATGCACATGTCAATGGTGTTATATGTGTATTTATGAATTTAATCATTTCAATTTGTTTAAATTGAATAGATTGTATTTCCTTTATGTGGTTATTTGTCTTATTTTTATCATGGCAAGTATCAATCAAGCAAGTTAAGTTGGATTTAGAACGACGAAAGTGATGGAGGGAGGCGAGAGGAAGCGAACAAATTACAAGTAGGTTTCTCTCCCTTTATCTATTTAGTTAAGGAAAAGGTCAGATATCTTTATTTCTCTTAATCTTAGTGAACCACCCACTTAGGGAAATCATACTTATCCATAGGTTTGTATTTCCACAAAGCACTTGGTTATGCAACATAACCCTCACTGCTCCCAAAATTCTACGATTCTTTCTCTTAGCCACCTGATTCTGCTATGGGTTGTGGGATGTTGTAAACTCTCGTTGAATGCCTTCTTTCACATACAAATTCTTGTATTCATTCAACATGTACTCACCTCCATTATTGCTCTCGAGAGCCTTCACCTTCTTGCTAGTTTCTTTCTTAACCAGTGCCTTGAATTCTACAAACTTGGAGAATGTCTCATCTTTATTCTGCATGAAGAAGATCCAACACTTTTGTGAGAAGTCTTTAATAAAAATGACAAAATATTTGTCTGGAAGTGGAGCCTATTGATAAATTTTCACAGACATCAGAGTGGATCCTTTTCAAGATTGCATGTGCTTTGTTGTCCCAATCATGGAATGACGATTTTTTGTACTTCTCTAAGGTGGTTATTTGTTGCATAATCTTGAAGGCATCATGATGGAAATCACCAAGTATTTTGTGCCAAATTTCATCGACATCACGACCCTGCACTTTCTTCTCCTTAGTGCTCAATTAAACACATTCTTACACATCTAGCTTATACAAGTTTTTCACATGAACCCCGATATGCTTCACCTGTCTTGTGGCTATGTGTCTCAGGAATGATTTTCCTTTACTGAATATCACATCATAACCACGATATTTCAAAACTGCAACATAGATTATATTTTTCTTTAGGCCTGGAACAAACATGACATCCTTGAGTTTGAGAGGGGATACCGACTCCCTCTGAAAGGTGACTGTAACAATATCGGTCATGTTGTACCTTTCATCGCCCCCAGCTCAATGTGCATCTCAAGATCTTTCTCCTCCAAGTCACTGAAAAAATATCTAGACCCTATCATGTGGAACAATGCACCTGAGTCCAAGTACCACACGCTCCCCATCATTGTGCTGGTCATGCATGCGATAAGGGTGAAGTCAAGCTCGAGCTATGAAGCCAAAGCTTCACTTGCCGCTCCTCTCGAATTCTTCTTGCTCGACTTTTTGTTTGGACACTTCGTGGCATAGTGTCTAAATTCATGACAATTGAAGCATTTAATTTTTTACAAATATTTATTCTTTCCCCCTTCGCTCAATTATGGTTTGGTTTTAGTTTTCTTCCCTTTTCCCTTCATTCCTTTTCCAAAAAATGCAATTTTTTCTTCAACCTTTCCCTTGGATGAAGTCCCATCTCTGGTATTCCACTTTATTTCCTCATGTACCAAATCAAACCATAAGAATTAAAAATTAGGTATTTTCTCCCTCCCATTCATCGAATATTGGTAGTTATGGTAGCTCTTTGGAAGGCCTAGAATGGCTATGATTACCAATTCATATTCTACAACATTAACACAAACCCTACCAAGTTCATCATGAACGTGTGTGAACCTTCTCAGATATTGCGGAATAATTCCATTCTTATGCATCTTGATATTTTTAAGTTTATCCTTGAGCTCCAACTTCATGTGGTCACTAATATTCTTGAAAAAAAAATTCAGTGCTTTCCACATTGCGAAAGGATTTTCTTTCCCATGGATATTTGAGACAATGTGATCTCATACTCCCTCCAAGATTATTCTCCTCACCTTGGCCACATATTTCTTTTACTAAGCAAGGTTATGGTCATCATATGCCTATGGTTTTTCAACATATGTCTTGATGTATTATTACAATCCATTTTCATCCAGTACTCCCTCCATGCGAAGAAATTAGATATGCATTCCAAGGCATAGTCTAGCCTCAGCTCATTGAAAGTCATATTCCCAACTCTGTAGAGATCCTGCTACACTGAACTGCAAATTCAATCCTCTTGAGAAAAAAATTCGAAATTCCTTTTCTAATGTGAATCCTTCTTTGATACCATGTAGAAATTATGATGTATATTTGTAACTACTCATGTAATTTTAATCAAAATCACAAGACACAAATGTACTCTACTAGTATGTGGTATTCAATTCACAATCTAAAACATCAATCACAAGCATGCAATGAGAAATAAAAAAACATGAAAAAAATATTTTTCCAGGGGAAAGAAATATGCTAAAAACCCATATGATTGCTTGCATTAATCTGATTAATAAAGATGTTTTACAATTTCTTTTCTCAACCGAGCTTAACCTTCAAGTGAATAACATGTCTCTCTAATCATTGTGAAGCTCTGACCTAGATGTAGTCAATTTATTCCTCTACTTGAGCTCCTATTTTCTTGTGCAATTCTTGATAAATTAGGCCCCTATTATTTATGAAATTCCTCCAAAATATTGTACAATTCCCAAGGTTGATCATTTGACTGCATGCAACACCTGTACAATCAAGTCTAGTCTACAAATAATGCTATACTGCCTTGGAATATCCACCACAAAGGGAGAACTCAAATTCTCTGCATGCACTAGATATTTTTGGTCGATTGGTCAGTTAACTGGATGATCACTGAGTTTGACTGAAGTCCCACTGCACACCTAACCTTCCACTAGTTCCTCCAATAGTTAGAACTAGTTTAATTGAAAACAACTTGAAATAAATGACCTTGATTTCTACAAATTAGCAATCACACATGCTTAACTAAACTCAAACTCCTATAAATCTAATTTAATAAGCTAATTGGGTGACAAGATCCATGTCACACAAGTTAATTACATCCAAGTTGTTTGCTGATGTGGAAATTCGAATTTTCCCAATTTGACCAAGGAAAAATCAAATTGATAATTTCTTACTGCATTTTTCAACAAATAGTCATAAATAAAGACACAGTGTATGTAGGAATATATATTCAACAATGACCTTCAAGGTTTATTTATATTATAATTGTTAGTATAGAAGTACTCACCTTCTAGCTCTAGTTTACAGGAAAAGCTAGAAATTCAACAATTTCGAATCCCTCCTCCTAAGAATTTTACAATATTTATAGATTGAGTTAGTAACTTCCCCTTGTGACTATTCAAAATTTTTGGGGTTATTTAAAACTCTTCAGTTTCTCATGATTGAAAAATTTAATAAGGGAAAATATTTTAAACTCTCAGAAATGAGGTTGATAATTGTTACAATTTGACTGGATATTCAATAGGGATCTTTATGACATCTTAAAGATAAGCCGCTTAGAATTAATCATGTGATGCAATCACTTTGATCCTATTAGGTATAAATATCTCATGACGACATGGTACTCTATTGTATTCTAGGAGAGGACTAACTCGTCCTTCTTCAACAAAGCCAGTAAAAAGTTCAAGACCTTCTATTGCTTAGCGAGGTCCACAAAGTTCTCCTTCAAATTGTCTTTAGTGAGATCACTAGCGAAGACACAAAAGAAGAGTTATTTTTCATTCAAAATTTCCTAAAAATTCCTACTTACTCATCACTTGTCCTAGAGCCTTCTCCCTTGATCCCAACTGATGGAAGTTTATTCATCCTAATAATCATTTTATCTAAGGAGTAGTGTTGTTGATATTGTGCTACTAGCCGAGCTATATCATTTTCTAGTTTCTCTTGTATCTTTATGGCTTGATTAATAGAAATAGAGTCATATTCCAATTCCCAAGTGAGGATCCTGGGAAATTATTTTGGGGCCTGAGGATACTCTTTGGGCCATTACTCCAACTAATTGAACACATTCAAAACTCCTTGCAGTTGGATATCTCGCTACTTAGCTAGATGCAAAAGTGGTAACAACCTATTTTATATCTCCTTCATGATATGTGGATAAGGGTATACTTGAAATTGTGCACTTTTGAGGCACATACCATGTAATCTTGTGCCTTGATGTTTTCCTATTTTATGGTCATTGTTTCTGCTTTCAATAATTTGACTTGTTCTTCGAGCTGAGCTGTTTGTGTATCCTTCTTCATCATCTGCTCTAAGAATTCATGCATATTTCTCTTAGTGTCTTGAGATAATGTTGTTCCTATTGAGGCCATGGTAGTAGGATCCTTCCTTGTGTCAGGCACTATGGGCCTCCATGTGTTGATAGTATACAAATGCATATGTGGAGTGACATATATTTTTTTCATGTGTTTTTCAATCCTATTTAGGTTGAGATCGAGCTTTAACTTGTTCAAGATGGCCACATTTTTCATCATAGTTGGTGTGATACCCATTTTTGTTGCAGGTAGGTGGCCTCTTGTGGTTTTTAGAATTGCCGACAATACTAGATCAATCTCCATTGCAACTAAATTTGGATAAGCTTCTAACTCTTGTTCTTATTGTTGAGCTTGGAGAGCTTCTTCTCGAATTTTATTTTTTGTCTCATCTTGCAAAATTTTCTACTCTTCTTCTTGTATTTTCCTTTCTTCTTTATATTTTTTTATTTCTTTTACTTTTATGTTACCCCTTAGCTTTAATTCTCCATTACCTTTCTCTCCTCATTTCTTCTTATTCTTGTTGTTTCTATTCAATCTCTTAAGATTCTATGGCAACTTCTTATGTAATATAATCTTCCTCGTGTTCTCGTCGTAACTTTCCTCCTTATTCCCTATGAGTTGGTTTTTCACGAGTAGATGCATATATCTTTCACTAGACCTTTTCCACTTTTTCCTAGGTAGGATTGCAGCATATGCTTGATATGAATTATGTGAAATTTAAATCATTTTTTTGTTTCTCTTCCTCTTCCTAGGTCTCTGCATGATATTCCCACTTGCACATGCATGTTCTACAATGATATTTCACTATCGATCTTGGATCATCCTTGTGAAACATTATATCTGCAAAAGGAAAAACATTAGAGCTTTAAATACTCTTTTTCCTCTTGATTTTCTTTAATTCATTTGCTCTTAGGTGGAAAAGCATGTGAGGCTAGGGATGTTTCCTGGTCCTTAAGAGAGCTCCACCTACACTTATATAGACCCAATACGCTATTTACTACAATATTTCCCTGCCAAATACAAATATGGGTATTAGGTGAGGTGGTTACATTGCTACAACGACTCCAATGTAAATTCCATCATAATCCACAAACCATTCACTGAATGAAGGTACTTCCTATCTGAATCTTTCTAACATACATGGTATAAATTTTTTGATTAGAGTATCATATAAGGGCACTAAGAACTTTTAATTTTTTTGTGCATAAGCTAATATATAATGATATTCCCAAATAACTTTGTAGTAAATGTGGATCTACTCCTCATGAATGTTGCATATCCAATTCATGTGTGGGAAGGGAATATTGGCACAAAATATGTGAAATATATAGGATGCCATGAAAAAATGTCATTGTTATCCTTCCTTAGGGTTTTGAGCCCATTCAACATTATCTCTGATGGATCCTAATAAAATGTATGCCCAGCTGAAAATTTTTCCTTCAAACGCCACCATGTATATGAGTGGAACCCAACCTTCCAGAAAAGTATTAGCATTAAGCTGACCATACAATCGACACAATATAGTAACCACTAACTAAAAATGGGTCTTCGACATAGTAACTAGATACTCCTTATTTTCCCTTGTTTTTAAAGTACCATTGTTGGTCTGCCATGTCTTGAACGATTCCCTAGGAAATATTACAAAATTGTTTAACCGATCTTCGTCTAGGAACACTCCTTCCATCAGCATGTTGTAGAACATCTCAATGTCAGATGTGCTAAAATAAGCAATGGATTTTCCATGGATATATCTAATCATGGCTTATTATAGATCTACCTACTTAAATAGACATTCTATAACTTTAGTGCATAGGAACATGGATGGATGGAGTTACCTTTGGCAATGAGGATCTCTTTACAGTCCTGTAAATTTATGAATCTAGCTCATTCGTTGGTGTGTTTTCTCTCTGAAAGAGCATGTATGCCTCTAACTAGTTGTATGTGGTGAATTTCTCAATGAAACATGGAGTTTTCTAGAACTTCGATCTAGTGGAAATGACAAGTTCTTCTTCATTATATGAATCAACTACTAGAGGTTTTTTAGGCTCATTCGTGGATATGTACAGGACTTTCCAGCAAGTCTAATAAAAGAAAAATGCACCCATTATAGAGATTAGATTAAAATTTAGAATGCAAATAATTGAGGATTTTGGGTTTCAAGGCTAGTTGGGTCTGAGCAAGAAAGCAGGTTTCAATGATGAGGAAAAAGTAAGATTGTCAGACTCACAATATTGACCAGTATGGGTGAGTGTCTTCTCATGAATAAAATCATTGAGGTATTGAGAGACAGAAATGGGTTTCTTGGAAAGAAATATTTTCTGATGTATCCAACTTCAGAAAATGAAGAACTAGTCAAAATTTAGTTTTGACTAAATTTAAATTGATAGCATTATAATAGCTCAGAATATGAAATCGTAGGTGCTATATCAGGAAAATCTAAAAATTTGAAGAAAAATCAATAGGTAATAACTATTGGGACATGGGAAAACATTTCTTAGTTTTCTAGCCATGAGATAAAGTTGTGGCAATGAAAAAAAGAAGCAATTGTTGGCCATCATGGGAACAACCCTAAGGTCAAATGAGCACGTTAAAGGTCGAGTTGTATCCATCCAAGGTTTAAATGCTCTTTTATACATTGATATCATGTTATTAAAGTCTACTTGATGGTTTTTAATATTTTTCTTGAGCTGTATGATGTGTAGAGTGCACACTAAGTGGCACAAGGTTTGAACAATATGCAACTCAATATGGCCTAGAGATTATTAAAATCCACCTAAAACTCACTCCCTGGGTAAAATATGAAGGCAATAGATGATATCATGTAAATAAATAATTTCTAAATAGTATTGTCTTTCAGATTAATCACATCATTAGAATTTGGTCGACGTTTTGAACCAACTAATGTGGTTCATCCTAAGGACAAAGATTAAAAAATTAATCAATCCTCAAAAATAAATAGCAAGGATGCATCAGGTCCACTACTAGCCGTTAGGAATTAGCCATTAGTAAATTAGTTATTAAATTAATTAAAATAGTATTTAGTTATAACTAGTTGTTAAGAATTAGTTATTAAATTCATTAAAATAATATTTAGTTATAAACTAGTTGTTAGGAATTAGTCTTCATTTATTTTAATTATATATACCTATATTAATTAAATAAATTAATTTAAAATATTTAAGAATTAAATAAAATTAATAATATTACATGGTTTAAAAATTGTATAAAACATTTTAGAATACTTATTAGAATACGTTTAATAATTTTATTAAAATAACTTAATTAATTTTAATTTTTGTTGAGAATTTAAGAAAAATAAAAAATCATTAAAGTAGGCCAATATTCTTATAAAATTGAATATGGTGAATTTTTTTTAATGAAATAATAATAATAAATTTTGAAAATTTTGAAACAAATTATTAATTTTATTATTATTATTAAAACAAAAAAAAGAGAGAAAGAGGAAACATGGGCAAATCAAGAAGAGAGGGTTGTAATCGAGCTTTTACTTAATTTCTAACCATCATCCCTATTGAGATTGATTGCATGCTTTTCAATCTTAATAGCTTCTCTAAACTTCCTATGGTGGAAGTGATCAACCCTAGCAATGACTCTGAAATCCTCAATGCAGACATGGTGCTTGGATTTCTCTGTATGTTCAACTAGAGTTGATGAGCAGGAACAATTGTGCCTAATGTCTGTTGCATTCTCTTGGATTCTCTGGTTAATGGAGTGAACAATTTCTCCAATATAGGGAATCCCAAAGGAACAGGGGAAAGTTCAAGTAGACCCCCTCTAGTTTTGAACCTATTACCTCTTAGGAGTATTTATTTCCCCCTAAAGTTCAGAGGTTCAAATCCAAATAAGTAGAGCGTGTATGCCTTCATAAAATTTAGTAGTCAAATCATTGCACAAAGGTGGGTTCCTTGTCCCATCAACAAAAAGGTCTCCTACACTAATTTGATATATAACTTAATTATGACCTTAAAATTAGATAATAATAATAATAATAATAACCATTAATATTGATATTATTGACCCCTTTTAATTCAATGTCTATACTACTTTTTTACTAATACAAAATATATATCATATCAAATATTTGTCCCTTCACTAATATTTTTCTACTTCCTTTTTCGTCAAAAGAGTGGAATTTTATTAACATCATGTACGAGTATACCAAAGGGTGGCCACTTGTTTGCAAAATATATCAATGCTAAATATGTTTTAACTAGAAATTGCACCACATGTTGCAAAAGAAATGTCGTAAGGCAATAGCATAGGAAAAAGTAGCCAAAAAGAAAGAATATGTTGCTAAGAAAGAGCCATCGTGAAGAAATGAAAGGAAAATTTTGCTTCCATGGAAGCAGGTCATGGAGGTTTGAAATATATTGATGATAAGAGTGATCAACAGGTAGACATCGCCTCCACTGATCCTATCAAAGAACCTCCACTCATTTTTATAAACACAATATTGTCCGCTTTTGCTCTAGATTATCATGTGGGAAAATTTTCTTATTATGTTTCTGATGAAAAAGGATCACTCTCTTGGATGCTTCACATTTTGAAAAGATTTGGATTCCATTTTGTGATAACTACTCCATTCAAGACAGAAGTCCAGAGGCATACTTCTCAAATTACCTTGGAAAATGTGAATAGCATTATATCTTGGAGAACGCGAGCAACTAAACTTATTACTTCTAGTTTTTTACTTGCTATGCTACTTGTACCAAACTTATTACTTCTGGTTTTTTACTTTTACCAAACTTATTACTTCTAGTTTTTTGCTTGCTCCAGTGCTTCTACCAGGTTACTTATTTATTTTTTTGCCCCATTTCATTCTTCTTGGAATTGAAAGATCCAATCACCAAAGTTTCTTCTTGGAATTGAAGTTGGAATTGAAGGATTGAATCACCAAAATTAAGGAGATGGGAAGTTGGGCAGTGTTCCAACATACAAATAGAAAGAACACAAGGATTCAAGGATTGGGTTTCTGGAAGCAGTAGGCAAGATCATTCGAATATAGTTCATGACTTATACATCTTGAGACTTTGAATCATATGTATTTTATGTTGTGCTAAACATCTCTAGTTCAGATCACATGTCTTGTAGCATATTGAAATTCTACACATGTATACTTCCACTGGATTCTCGACTGAATTTTGAAACAAGAGAAGCAAATTGAGATTATGCAAGTGATCCAACTTCGTATTTATTATTTATTATCTATTTACGTGATTTGTATCAAGCTATTTAGCAATGGAGCCATTGAATGAATTTTCGCATGAATTCATCCCATTGCATATTCGTTCCAAATAAAAGCATCATATTTCCTAAACATTGCACTTATTATATAAAATACCATCATCAATATTATTATTATTATTATTATTATCGAATTTTAAAAAGCCTAAAACAATTATGTTTCAAACAAGGATGTGGCTTGACATGCCTATGATACGTTTGAATCTCAAATTTTATTTTTCCTCACTGGATTTAACTCCCCTCCCCAAAATATTTAAATCATTAAAATCATTTTTTTAGCTCTCAAATATGTGAGCCATACTCTTTTATATATTTATATTGAATTTTTTTCACATGTGTCCCCTCATGTTGTATTAATGGATGAATGTCTTGGAATATAAAATATCCCAAGTCATTCAAACTAAAATATAAATATGAAACCCTTAGATGCATTTGCCAAATTACTACAGTTTGATATTTCATTTATTTTAATATATGAGTGTATGCATAAATCATAGTCCTACATCTATAAATATTTATAGGGAACATGAAAACATTCTGTATGAGGTTTAATCTTTTCCTTAATAGGAAAAGACATAACATATTTTGGTGTCCAAATAGATGAATAGATCAACAAACTCCAATTTTTTTATCTTGAGATCAAGCGCATACACTATAACATTATTTTAAATAATTTCTCAAGATTCTCTAGGGATCCACACAACCAACATTGCAAACTCCTGGTGAGCTTGTGATTCCTCTTCATTAATGATTCACATATGGAGTTTCATCCCGCATGGATAGTTAAAATTATCATTTTTGGTTTATATTTGCCCGCCTAAATGCACGATATCTAACTAGTGGTGCACTCAAAACAAGCTCATAATTTGGTTTCGTGATTTCTCTCAAAACATGAATTATCTTTGGTTAAACTTGGTAAAATAAGTGAATTGATTATCTTTAGCTTATATCAAGAAAATGCTCAACCACATGAATAAATATGTTCAATATATAATAACATTGTTAATTTTAATATTAAACTTAATAAAATTTCTATGAAAAACATAAAAACTAAATATTATAAACTATTAAAACCAACCTACAGAGTGGTGAGTGGTCATCACATATGTTCAATATATAATAACATTGTTAATTTTATTATTAAACTTAATAAAATTTCTATGAAAAAAAAAAACTAAAAATTATAAACTATTAAAACCAACCTAAAAAGTGGTGAGTGGTCATCACAGTGATCACCACCACCATGAAATAATGAGAATTTCATAATTATTATAAAACCTAATACCACTCCATAAAATAAATCATAATAAAAAAAATTGTGAACTTAATTTTACATTATAAATCTAGTAATATTATAAAACTTAATACATCTACATAAACTAAAACATAATAAATGTAAAACATAAACTATTAAAACCTATTATCTTAAAAGCTAACCACGAAGGAGATAATGGACATTGCATAACACCACTAAACAAACTTCTCAATGGAGTTGCTAGTATATTTATTTAACAAGAAGGAATGCCAAGGGAATACTACAAATGTGCCATATGGAGATTCTTAATTTAGTCTGTATGATTGTAACTAAGACTAAGTATATCCAAATTTTATCAAATCATAGCCATCCAACAAATTCAAAGAATTGAAATTTTTGCACATCAATTCCAATATAGGCTTAAAAATAAAACAAATTTGAGAAATAGGAAGTTTCAAAGTAAGGAAAAAATAGAAAGTTTTATAAAAATATTATGAAAAGTTGGAAAATACTACCTTGGTCATTTCATATTACAACAAACAAAATTCTCATGGAAATTCTCATGAAATAACTTAATAATTGTATTATGTTTAAATATGTTGGTGGTATTTTTTTTTAATAAAAGAATAAAAAATATTATTAATTCTTTTAGAATACAAGTTTATTTTATTCAATGAAAATTTTGAAAATATTACCTTAGTATTTTCATATTATAACAAACAAAATTCTCATGGAAATTCTCATAAAATAACTTAATAATTGTATTATGTTTAAATATGTTGGTGGTACTTTTTTTTAATAAAAGAATAAGAAATAGTATTAATTCTTTTAGAATACATGTTTATTTTCTCCTTTGACCACACAAAATGTTGTTTGCATATGTTGTACAGTTTATTAGAAAACATATTTAATAAGAAAGTATGACTTTTTTCATAGGCATTTTTTGCTTGACTTTTCCAAAATTTAGTAGAGATTTTTAATAATCATATATACTAGCACAACATTAGCAAATGTTGTTGATATACACATATAGGCATACATCAACCACATTACTAAGTGTTGTTAAAGTAGTGGAATATATATTAACACGATTAATCATATTGTGAGATTAAATATAATTTCTATGAACTATAACATTATAAATATAATATTCGATATTACTATAAGAGGGTATGGCATTATTTTGGTTGGTTTTGCCAAAATTTAATAGTAGAGATTTTTAAGAATCATAAATACTAGCACAACAAACATTAGTAAATATGGTTGATATATAGGGATAGTCACATATCAAGCACATGCACAACCACATTAATAAATGTGGTAGAGGCCTATATATTAACACTATTAACCATATTGTTAAATTGAAATCATTTTCTATAAATCTAATATTGTTAGACTAAATTTTTTTCTATAAACCTAATAATACATTCAAATATAACATTATATATTAAAATTATAAAATCCAACACAACCAAGTAAAACCTAATATTATTATGCCGTAAGGCGTCACTATTTGAAAACAACATACATGTTGCCTTGTTGTCCTTCATGTGCATCGTTCGATATTTTTTTATACGATTAAATTCTTCTCGGTCATTGATTTGAAGTCGTTATTTATTGACACAGGTGGTTGGTTTCGAGGCATGGATAAGAAGCAAGGGTTTCAGGTACGATGCAAATTTTCAAATGCACATGCGAGCCCATGGAGACGAGACGAACCAGGCACTCCCTGACAGTCCATTGGCGCCTTAATGGTATAGATTCGAAGATGCTCAAGGGCGAGTAAAGGTGAATGGAGACATCATGCTCAGCATCTGGCTTGGGACACAGACCGACGAAACATTTCAAGAAGCATGGCAATATTACTCAAGTGGGTTACTTCGTTCCAAGGTATACCTTTCTCCCAAGCTCTGATATTTGAGGGTCAATGTCATCGAAGCCCAGGAGGTTAGGGTTTCAGAAAATGGGCATTACCCTGAATTTTTTGTGAAGGCACAGCTGGTATTTTAGATTAGGACGACAAGAATTTCGATGAGTCATAGTTTTGGAACCCTTTCTGGAATCAAGATTTGGTTTTTTTTGCAGCCAAACCCTTCGAGGATGTTTTGTCATTGAGCGTGGAAAACAAAGGACTGAAGGGAGCTGAGACTGTGGGTCGGGCTAAAGTTTCGCTTAATTCAATCGAAAAACGTCTGGATCACAGACTGGTGAGCCCCTAGTGGCTAGAATTGGGCAACGATAAAGTGGAATTCAAGGGAAGGCTTCATCTTCGGCTGTGTTTTGATGGTGGCTACCATGTTCTAGATGAGGCCTCCCATGTGACCAGCGATCTGCGTCCCACATGAAAAGAGCTTTGGCGTCCCTGTGTTGGAGTCCTGGCGGTTGGTATTCTGGGTGCCAAGAATTTGTTTCCCATAAAGACCAAGGACATAAAAGGCACCATTGATCCTTTTTGTGTCGCCAAGTACGGTCACAAGTGGATTCGAACCCGTACCATCGTGGGCAACCTAAACGCCAAATGGAATGAACAGTATACTTGGGAGGTTTATGATCCCTGCATAGTCTTCACATTGGGAGTATTTGAAAATGAATTGGTAGGACCCGCTATTCCTGTATCAAAAAATAGAGGTATAACACGAATGGGAAAGTTTCGAATCCGAGTCTCTACTCTGGAGATGGATCGAGTCTACACAAACAGTTACCCATTGTTGGTGTTAAGACCTACTGGACTTCAAAAAATGGGTGAGGTCCAACTCGTGGTACGCTTATCATGCTCTTCTTTATTCAATGTATTGCATCTCTATTTTACTCCACTTCTACCAGTAATGCATTATCTCTACCCTCTGGGAATATCACAGCAAGATGCACTCATACATTCAGCCATGAAAATAGTAGTCCTCAAGCTATCCAGGTCGGAGCCTCCCCTGAAAGAAGACCTAGTACACCATATGTTGGACACGGGTTTGAGTCTCTGGAGCATGCGACGTAGCAGAGTTCACTGATTCAGAATGGTCAATGTCTTGTCTGCCCTAATCAAGGCCACCAAATGGGTCAACAATTTATGTCAATGGAAGAGTCCATTGAAGACTGTGGTGGTGCAAGTGTTGCTGCCCATTCTAGTATGTTACCCAGAATTCATCCTTCCCATGATTTGCATCTCCATGTTCTTCCTAGGCCTGTGTCATTACAAATACATATGTAGGCATCAACAGCCATCATCTCATCCCATTGAAGCCCATCCATGCATGATAAATTTAGATGAATTGGAGGAATAATTTGAATTTGACACCCTCTCTTGCTCTGTCAGTGTAGAAGCTTTGAAAATGAGATATGATAGGCTCAGATCGCTGGCAAGTCGAGTTCAGATTGTGCTTGGGGATGTGGCTAAACAAGGAGAGAGACTCTAGGCTCTGCTCAGCTGGAGAGATCCTCGTGCAACCACCTTTTTTGTTCTGTTTTGCTTGATTGTTGCACGTGTTCTATTTGTGACTCCATTTCAAGTGATTTTTGTTATCCTCATATTATACTTCTTTCGTCATCCAAAAATCCGGCACCCTCTGCCCTCTGCTTCTCTCTGTTTCTTCAGGAGGCTACTAGCTTTATCCGATCTCATTTTGTAAAACAAGATTTGGAATCCTGGTTTTGAGTTTTTTCAAGTTGCTTTTTTTCAATTGATTTTTTTTTTCAATTGAAGAAATTATGCCTTACTTTTAGACCACAAGAATCAGTGAAATCAAACCTCCCACTTAACTACTAAACCACATCCTCTTATTTCTAGTCATTATTCCTTAATTTCTCTACCATATTACCTTATATGTTCTCGCAATGAAATGACAACAATTTATTTGAAAATTCATCGAGTTATGTATTTTGAATGAGAAATTATAATGCAATGGAATTCATTAAATATTTCAGTTGAAGATGTCAATGGTAATCTTTCAATTACGATCGACTGCTTTGCAATTATGATGAAAAGGTTTTATGAATCATATTCTCCAGTTAACTAATTTTGATTTATAAAGTATTTGGACTAGTGAGTATCCGTGCTTATCTTAGAGCATACCAGTAGCACGTGTATTCATCTTTGAACATACTATATTATTGACTATAGTCTGTGTTGTTGTTATGATCCATATTCATATACAATTTTATATTATTGATTTTAGTCTGTGTAGTTGTTATGATTGATATTTATATAATTTTTTTAAACACCATATTTATAGTGGAGAAGGAGGAAAGGAATTGATTGTAGTCTATGTTAGCATTATGATTGTAATCTATATTCATTTACAATGGTTTAGATACAAAGTCATATTTGTAGTGTAGTAGCAGGATTGCAGAATTTATTTAGCTGTATAGTATTTTTTTTTAAAGAGTTTTACTGTTTTTTAGAATAAGAAAAATATTTATTTGAAAAAAATAATTGTTATGGTTATTGTTGTCATTTTTTATATCAATGCTAAGGTATGAGATAGCTTTGATAACAAATTTATTATTTATTTTTGTTTTTTTAGTTTTGTTTGAGTTTATTTTTTATTTTTGGTCTCTGATTATTTTTGGTCTCTGTCCCTTTTCTCCACCAAGGTAGCCTCAGTTTATGTGGCATTTAATTTTTTATTTCCACTGTAAGTTCTTGTCCAGAATCCATGTCTAATACTACTAAGGATGTGCTCCTTTCTGTAAGATTTGATAACAAAAAACTTTGCATTGTCGTATCGAGTGACAAATCCTGGAAGGTTGTAGTTATCCTGGAAAACTAAAGCCCCATTCCCACTTCCACTCTACAGCCTTTGGCCTTGCATTATTTCAAGTCTTTCTGGTTGTGGTTGTTTTAGTTCTAGTTGATGACGTTGTGGCTATGAAACTGGTGGTTGAAATTGATAACCACCTTGGTGTCCATAATGATTATTAGTATGGCCCTGGTTGTTTTTCTCTGGATTTATATTCAAAAGAAGATTTTTTGATGGAGCTTGTGGTGGCAGAGTGTATGGAAAGGGAGGTGCATGAGGGTATCCAACATAGAATTGTTGTGGATTATTATTTGAACTCGTTCCAAGTTCCAACATTACTGTTAATATCAATACTTCTCCCTAATTGATTTGCCATTTCATATATGTTTTTCAATACCAACAAACCTCTGTATTTTCTCCAAGCTTTTCCTTAATACCAAAACTATATTCTTCCACCTAGGGTTTTAGAGCTTCAGCCTCAGCAATAAAACTATTCTAAAAATATGAAAAATCTTATTGCAAAAATGCAACCCAATATCAGAAAAAGGAAATATTGCTCTAAAAATAAATCCCCAAGAGTTAACAGACCTACAATGCTCTAGCTTTAACCCAAAATTTTTGCGTTCACTGCAATAAGATCACCCAATCCAGAGTGCGAATAGCTCTGAACCTCGGAAGCTGATATTGAACTTTCCCGGGTCAACTTCTCAACAATCATCTATTTAAATTCTTTATTTATAAACCAGTGAAAATTTAAATCTGACAATGTAAAGGCAAAGATTCAGGACAAGGAAGGCATCCCCTGACCAAAATTGAACAATACCTTCCTCTGTTTGATTTATCTTTCCATAGGTACAATTGCTATATTATCTTGGTTGGATTACATTATTCCTTCGTCTCGGCATCTGTAAGCTTTGGGTAACTTTATGAATTGTTTCTTGGAACATTGGTTCTTGGATGATCTGCCATGAGTAGTGTTTCCTGGAACAATGGTTCTTGGAAGATCTGCCAATTTTAGTTTTACATTATCCAAGCGTTCCTGGTTCTTGTAGTTGAGGCTTACTATAAATACATAACAAGCAAGCAGACTGGTGGTTTCAGTTTTGATGTTGCAAGCCTATGTCTAGCCTGTACAATCTTTTAAACTCGTTTAGTACTTTTTGTTTTTATTTTTCTATTGTGAAGCCTCCTCGAACGCTGAAGATGGGATAGTAGAATTAATATGTATTAATTGGTTCTGAAAGATTTGGGGAGCCAGTTCTTAGGATTATTAAGTTGCAGAGAAGACTGTGAAAAATCTATGAAGATTTTTATGAAGGTGCTATTTTTCCCATATAATTACTAATTTAGTAGCTTGATGTAGGCAAGAATTCCCTCGGCAGGAGGCTTCAATCCATTGGAAATCCTTCTATCTGGTTCCGATACAATTTGTAGTGTATCTGAAAAATTATTCTTTATGGTGTTATTACTTCTGTACCTACACATTCTCATTCGTTAAAAGATAGAGGAAAAATTCATGTACATATATGTTGTTATCTAGACTCAATGAGATGGGCACTTTTGTCTGATTGCTTATATATGAAGACGATTCATGACACATAGATAGTAGATTGAAAATGTAGTAATTGGTTCTCAAACATTTGGGTACTGGGACCTGTGGATTATTTAGTGACAACGAAATGTGAAGAATCTCTGAAGATTTTTATTTAGTTGCTATTTTTCCCATATAATGACTAATCTCGTAGCTTGAAGTAGGAAATAATTTCCCCGGCAGGAGGCTTCAATCTAATGGAAATTCCATCTATCTGGTTAGGAGACAATTTGTTGCATAAATGCCTAGTGTTACATTTATATTGAAGTGTTTATTTTTGAGCCACATGTTTTTTGTTTGATTTTAATTATTAAACTAAGTAGTTACATTTAGACTAAGTGTTTATTTTTGAGCCATATCCTTTCTTTTTAATTTTAGTGATTGAACTAAGTATTTTATGGAAGGAGAGAGTGAGGGGGAAGTTTTAATGCCCAGTGTTACATTTTGAAGTGTTTATTTTTGACAAAATGAGATGGTCCATTCTATTTTATTGCGTGTATGTCAATGCCATACAACGCACTTTCAGAAATAGGAATGTCGATAATAATGTTGCATTGGCAGTTTATGACCAACATTTTTTAATGCATGATCACTTGCAAGCATGCTACCCTTTGAATTTTCTTGCAAATTTTAGGAATACCCTTGAGTTTTTTTTGCAACAGCTCACTTTGCATTAGTAGTCTTATCAAAAGACAAAAAAATTATCAACTTGAAAAATTAGCAAACTGAAACAAAAATAGTCATTTTGTCTTCTTGTGTAGTAGGCAGGCCATTGATGAAGTGCCACTGGTTGGTCTCCATAAAAATATTCAAAGAATGAATGTCTCATAGAAACATGGGTGCCCTATTATTAGTTACTTTTAGAACATGAAGATATTTATCATACTACTAGTTGGATTTATGATATATTCAAAGACCACAGAAGAGTCCAATCAACGACTTTAATTTTGCCCTGTCTATAGGTGAAAAGAAGTGGAGAACTAAAATTGACATCCTGAAATCTCATGTAAATATCTCAAAACAATGGTTGGGAAACTTAGAATTGTTTTCTAAGAGAATTGGGGTTGGGAAATTATATTGTGGCCAAATAGGCATGAATATCATCTCTTGTCGGGTAGACATCGAATTGCGAATTTGACAAAGTTGAAAGGGATTAATATGGTGTAAAGTTGTATGGAAATTTACGCACAAAATAAGATAGACATCGATTTCACTACACATATCTTGCTTAGCAACTATTTGATCTCTTTAAGAATCTTACGACGTTTCCTTTGCAACATTTAGTGATGGTGCAATTGCTAGTTATAATTTTAAAATAATAAAACCTAAATAAATATACCTAATTATTAAAACTTAAAACCTAATGACTAAAAATGTAACACGATAGCATTATATCTTGGAGAGCGCGAGCAACTAATCTTAGCTTATTACCTCTAGCTTTTATTATTACTTCTATCTTTCTTTAAGGTCAAGGCCCATGATATTTCTCATGTCATCCTTCCACATCCCCCAATTTTTCATCCTTAAACGCAGATCTTGCACCTGCATCACAATTTTTTTCATCTACATCAGATCCCTTTGCACACAATTCACCAACTCATCCTTGTCGTGGCATTTCAACTTGGAAGTCTTCTTATTATTACTATTTTTGCTTCTCCAACAACTTAATAATCAATAGAAAGGGTGGTCTTAAATTTGTTGCCACTGGATACGCTTACTCTGTTGTCGGATATGCTTCTCGATAAGCTGGATAAACTAATACATCTCGATCATGCTTAGGAGAATCTGGACATGGATATGGCTATGTGTCTAGCTTGACTGGGTCAGAAAATCACGCCTTAATTAAATTTGGTTCCTCACCTATTTTAGAAAATTATGGATTGGCCACTTCAACGACTTAATAATCAAGGGCGGTCTTCGATTTGCTGCTACTAGATACCCTTACTCAATTGTCAGATATGCTACTCGATAAGCTAGATAAACTTATACATCTTGATCACGCACATGAGAATATAGACATGGATCTGGTTATGCGTCTTGACTGGGTGAGAAACTAATGTGGCTAGATATGGATCATGAACTGGAACCAAGAAACCTACTTGTGCTCATGCCTATGCCTAGACCCTGCTCGTGAGATGAAATTTTAGTTCTCGCTGGAATGACAGAGATATTTTTAGAGGTCATATCTTATTTCATAGTTAGGTAGAAGAGACATAAGGCTTGGTGAGTTAGTTAGGTAGTTAGCAGAACGTAAATGAAGGAGACTTGGATCTAATGGCTTAAAACATTTCAATCGTCTAACATTTAATCTATTGTTTCATAGAGAAACAAAGTAGCAGCTAAAAGAGTTATTTTCTAATAAAGACGCCACGACGTAAATATACAACTTTCAATACGTTTTACTAATAAATTACACATTTCTTAAAAGAGCTCAACAGCGGGCACATGGTTATTCATTCATCACTATCTAATTATTAGTATAACAACATTTTAACAAAATTTGTTAATATATAGAATTTAAAATAGCAATACTTACAATAAATACCGTTATGACTGGACATTAGCTCACAAGACATTTATAATTTTAAGTTTCCGCATCTTACTTCTAGATAGGTTATCCGCGCAAAATTCCGAAAGTGGTTTCATTTTACGAATATAATTAAGTCCGCTATGATACCAATTGTGGTTCCATGGTCTAGTGGTAAGGACATTGGACTCTGAATCCAGTAACCCGAGTTCAAATCTCGGTGGAACCTAATTTTTATGCTTCATTCTAGTACGGAAATGGGAATACATCACAGAACCAGTTTTTGTTGCAGAAATGACAAGTTATCACGTACCGACTGGTAAGGTTTGCCGATATTCCAACTCGCCCCTCAGATTGGATCAGCTTCGGAAACAATTAGACTCAAAAAGGGTTACAAATTTTGCAGCGGTTAAAATTTCGTTGACCAATAATTTAAATAACAAAAACATCACGGACGGCTGCGAAGGTTTCCCGATATTCGAACTTGACCCTTTGATTGGATCAAGTTTGGGAAACAATTACAGGCAATCAGGTTTATTTTGTTTTTAAAACTGACTCCCGTAACCCCAGTTCAAATCTCGGTGAACCTTTCGTCTGCAGTTTTTAATAAAGTACAGTCTAACACTAATGTTTTTTGTTTTTTTTTTAAATCGGAATTCGATATGAGGTGAAATCGTGGTTTTTTTTTTTAAATACGTTTTTCAAAATTATAAATAATTGTAACACTCGAAACCATTAGAGCAATAACGTTTAAAATGGTAGGGATATTTTCTTTTAAAATTCGATCCCATTTTAATAGAAAAGAGAAAAATTTATTCAACCATATTTTATAGATTTAAAGAGTACACATGTACATAAAAGTTAAAAGAAAGAAGCTGTGAGGGCTAGCTTTATTGATCTGACGAGTTAAAGTAACTTTGTTATTTAGAGGTCAAGTTATGTTGTTGAATATTTTATAGATTTAAAGAGTACACATGTACATAAAAGTTAAAAGAAAGAAGTTGTGAGAGCTAGCTTTATTGATCTGACGAGTTAAAGTAACTTTGTTATTTAGAGGTCAAGTTATGTAGTTAGAGTGTAAAGAGTGATTTTGTATAATTAATTATATTTGGTCAAAAATAATTATTATTAGTATAATTATATTAATAAATGTTGTTGATATATATGAAAGATTTATATTAATCATATACACAATTATATTAGTAAATGTGGTTAATTATTATTAAAACCCAAGGGTGTTAATTTCAAAGTCATAAGGATCATGTCAAGCATATGTGCACCAACCCTTTTACTAATTGGAGTTTATAGCATGTCTCCTCCCCCTAGCACAGGGCAAAACCACCCCTCGGTGAGGTTTGATCCTGGGTTGGGTTGCCTTGCTGACGAGGTCCATCCTCAACCAATTGTGCTAGCGGGACTTGACTAATTATTATAATTATTATTATGATTAGTATTATTAATTAATATGACTAAGTTATTATTAATTAATATTAATATTTTTATTGTTAATTAAATTTAATAGCATTATTAACTAATAAATATTAATAATAACTAATTAATTTATTTTTATTTCATTAATTAAAAATTAAATAAATAAATAAATAATTCATAAATAATAATAATAATTCATTAAAAATAATTAATTTATTAAGTAAATAATTCATTTTCATTTCATTCATTATTACGAACCACCAGAGACACCCACCGCAGATGCATAAACGAGCCGTAGATAGTATTTACAGAGGAGACTACTGCAGATGTATAAACGAGCTGCAAATTGTGTTTATAGGCATACCTTCATTTATGGGTCAAACATTGTAGTTAATTCTAATTTAAAATGATTTTCTCTTTCTTTGCTTCGTCTTTCTAAGGATTCATTGTACTCATAAAGACTCTCTAGGGTAATTTTACTTGGTCTCCCTTTGCTAGAGGGGAGCTTAGAAATGTGAGGGGAAGTACTCATAGTGTAAATAAATAGAACTTAACAAGGGGAGGGTAAGTGGGAACGTATGCACTTGTTAGAGTTGTATTGAGTGTCGTAAAATGAATGTGAGGCTTCAAATTGTTGCAAAGTTGTGATATAAAACCATAGAAAGTATTGATCATTCGAGCCACAAAAGGTGATAGCCCGAGCCTCCAAAGAGATTAGGGTGTAAGTTGCAAATGTTTTTAAATTAACAATTCACAATATGTTTATTGTGGGTGACAATATGCCATTCACACTCATAATGGATCAAGTGCATCATAGATTATGGTTCACAACATATAAATTTTCGATATATATCAAGTACCATAAAGATTAGGGTTCGCCACAGAGATCTACGAACCACTGGAGATACCCACCGCATATGCATAAATGAGTCGTAAACAATATTTACAGACGAGACTACTGCATATGTATAAACGAATGTTGGCTTGAGGGGTCCTAACCCAGGTTCAGAGTAATCACGCAACCAAAAAAACCCTCCAACTACTGGCCCTTTCGATAGTGATCTTCTTGTGGAGACCACAGTATCACCCGAATATGGAGGAGGGGGCGTGCTGGAACCGGGTTTCTGCACCCTGAGGGAGATTTTGATGTAGTAGATCTAATCAGACTTACTGTAGATAATATAACAGATTTGCACACCCATGGTTAATGGCAATAGATCTTACCCTTTCGCAGATGGTCACATAATACTTCCATATATTTCACGCACAGTAGCTAATTGTACTTCATTCAAATCTATTTATCTAACATCAACTAATCCTCGCGCATAGATGCAATTTACCAATTACAGAAGTAAATACGCTCAACATAACATATTCAGATCTACAACCAATACAGACAATCTAAGACAGTAAATCACATAAGAATCAAGGTTCGCCAAAAATGCCTTCTTTATTAAGAGATTTGCAATTCAGTACAATCTAGCTTTCTGTGCACACATCTCAGGATTTAGGTCTCCGTGCACGCAACCAGCATGAGCCTTTCTACCCATAAAAAAACCCAGACTAACAAGGATACATCAAAAAACTAATCAAGATTTCATTCATTCCTTTTATCTCTCCTTGCTCGACTCTTACATATTTATATTATCAAAAACATGCACATACCATGGTCTCAAACCATGGTTTGAGACTCGTGGTTTTTCCCTTTAACCCTTTATAATAATTAAGGGAATTTGACCTGCCCCAAAGCCCCTTTGACCATCTGCGTGTAGCACGTACAACAAAACTTAAATAAAATTGTCCCAAAAAAGTACCCTAGGGGGCCTCGCTCCAACAACGAGTTACAAATTATATTTATAGGAAGACTTTATAATGCCAACATTGATCAAATTTATCACCATTTTACTACTACCCTTTCCACCACCATTAGCAAGTTCTCTAACAAGACTTCATATAAGCAGAATAATAGAACTTCCAATCCTTTGTATGAAAACGACTGTAAAAATTCTAGGAAAGGAATCAGAGACGCTCTTAATGAAATCATTAAGCTCCAGAATATAAGTATATACAAAGCTCCCATCAAAAGGAATAAGAGGTCATATATTAATAAGAGACAAGAGCATCTTCTCCACCTTTCTCAAGTTGCGCCCAAAAGGTTTTGGTGGAATGTGCTTGTCCGTAAAACTAAAGATACTCATTCTATCCCCTTAGAAAATTGGGACAATTATCTTAAGAAGTTGTATGACTCTCTGGACACCATGGGCACCATATTAAACATTCTTATTAAGGAAGATATATTCTCTGGATGACGTTGAGTGTGGGATTAATAAGCTCGTTAATGGGAAAGCTAAAGATATTGAAGGATACTAGGTTGATTTCTTTAAAATGGGAAGATCTATCCTCATTCCTCATCTCCACAAACTTCTTAATTTGGCAGTAAAAAATGTCTTTCCTAAGCTTTGAACGCAAAATCTTATTGTGCCTATCTTTAAAAATGGAGACAAAAGCGTTCCCCTAACTACAAGGCCATTATGATTAACAACATCCTTTCCAAGATTTATGGGATCATTTTGGAAA
This sequence comes from Pinus albicaulis, assembly GCA_034641835.2. Lineage (NCBI taxonomy): Eukaryota > Viridiplantae > Streptophyta > Pinopsida > Pinales > Pinaceae > Pinus > Pinus albicaulis. The sequence goes on from CM076580.1 coordinate 274,601,907, forward strand.
AGAAGCTTAGCCTTGGACTTGAAAACCATGGTAAAAGAGCTAAAGGGAAAGTTGGTTTTCGGAGACATCACTCGACTATTGACCATCTTGTCACTCTCAGAATCATTACAGAGGAATGTCACAATAGTAAATATGATCTCTTATGTTGTTTTGTGGACTTTAGAAAAGCTTTCAACACTATTCCTCGAGCTCTAGGAGAAATTTGAAGAGATCATGGTTCCTCCTAAGCTGAGGATTGTTGTGATCTGCCTCTATGAGATTGTCATTGCCAAGATTAAGATCAACATAGGGTGGTCTAAAGATATTAAATTAAATATTTGGGTTAAGAAAGGGTGTCCCCTATTCACTAACATTTTTTTTCATCTACATCGATAAGCTAGAGGAGTGTCTGGAAACTACAAGTTGCAAGGGAACCGAGCTTGCTGGTATAATCATTACTCTTCTCCTGTATGCTGATGATATCATTCTTCTTTCAAAAAGCCATGATGACCTAGACAAGCAGCTTAATATTCTTCATGTCTACTGCTCCAAGATGGGTATGATAGTTAATACAGACAAGACTAAAGTTGTGATCATTAAATCCAAAAATACCGCACATGGTAGTTTCTCCTATGATAACCATTTCTTAGAGCAGGTTTCTTACTATAAATATTTGGGTATGACTTTCCTCATCAATTGAACTGGAATTATAACATTGAGAAAAGGATTATTGGAGGCTGGAAAACTTATTATGAGCTTGAAAACATTTATAATTCGACCGATCTTTTCATTTGGAGTAAAAAAATGTTCCTCTTTGAGACTCTCGTCACCCTTATTGTCTTATACAGATGTGAAGTTTGGGTTTGTAATATATCCAGAGAGTCGTAGAGAAAGAATGAGATGATTCAAAAGTGATTCATAACCTACAACCTTAAGATCAAGGGAACTACTCCCTATCATATCCTCTTGATCAAGGTTGACATGTCCCCCATTGAAAGTATGACTGTGTTTAGATATATGATGTATAAAAAGAAGCTTTACAACATGGAATCCAAGAGGCTCCCAAAAATCGCTTCTAACTTTAGTCAAAACCCCCACCTTCGCCTCAAACACAGGTGGCATAAGGATGCCTAGTCTTGGCTCAACCATTGGGGGATTAAGGAAGAGATCATCATGGGAAGCAAAGATATTGTTAAAGATACCATTACCTCCAATTTTAAGGACAAGTTGTGGGATGATAAGGAGCTCGAGGGTAAAAGGAAGCTAAGATACTATAAGGAGCTGATCAACCCCACCCTTGATAACCAGAATTATCTCTCTGTGTTGACCAACACTTAGAAAAGAATGAACATCACTAGGATTAGAAATAATTCTCATGAGATTCGAAGTGAAACCAGGCGGTGGCCTACTCCCAAGACTCCCTAGGATGATAGAATCTGTCAGATCTGTGATACTAAGAAGGTGCAAGATGAAAAACATTTCCTTTCAGAGTGCCCAACTCTTACTCATATCCGCTCTCAATTCCCTAACATCTACTACACCTCCAATATTCTGGACTTATTAAGTCAGCCCAGCTATAACGATTTTGTACCGCTTATTTCCCTTCTTTTTTATCATAGAAACACAATTTTGAAGAATCACAATTAGATTCTTTTTCTTTTCTTGAGGTCTGATACACTGCATTGGTCTTAATAGACGTTAATCATCATTATCATCATCATTATTTAAAAATATTGTTTTATTAAAAATATAGATAATAATAATAATGATTTATTAATATTGTTTTATTTATATTTATTTATAATAATAAATATTGTTAAATAAATTAATACTTTTTTTTTTGTTAGTCAGAGGGATCGGCAACATCAGGTATTGTTCACACGCACAGCGCGGGGTCCAACCCCCCAACTACCACTATAACCTCTCAAGGAACTGCCCAGCCTGCAAGAGCGGAACCCGGATAAAACAAGACTTGAACTCGTGACCTCCTTAACAGCACGAACACCTTAACAGTGTGTCCACTGGCCACTAGACCATGCCCCTGCGGGCTAAATAAATTAATACTTATTTATGTAAACATTGTTAATTATTTTAACAATTTATAAATATAAATACATATATTGTTGTTTATTTTAATATTGTTAATTATTTTAAGAATTCATTTATTATTGATTGATTAATTAATTCATTAAATAATTAAATTATTCATTATTAATAATTAATAAGATATGATGTGATTAATTAAAAGACATTTATCTACTCATTCATAATCAATTAATAAATAATGTAATAATTAACTAATTATTATTATTATTTATTTTTATTAATAAATATGGTTAATTAAATTAATATTTATTATTAATTATTATTAATAAATTAGTATTATTATTAACATTTACTATTAATTATAATTAATGAATGATTTTTATTAATATTAATATTAATGAAATAGTTATTATTAATTATTATTACTATTATTATTATTAATGAATAATTTCACATCTTCTTGATTTGGAGTAATATATGAAGAAAATATGTTAATCACAAGCTTTTTTTTTAATATAATTTATGCATATTTGCCACTGAAATATTTTATTTAATATCGACATTGAAATATTTTATTTATAGCTCACAATGTTTATATTTCGATATTTTTTCTTGTTAATATATTTTTAAATAGATGTCTTCCTCATATTGGAAAAACATATATCCATGAAATGAAATAGAAAGTCTCTCTCTCATGCACACTTTTTTTAAGTGAACATTTTGAAAATCTCTCTCTCTCATTAGAGCCCTTGATAGATGCAGGGTTAAGATCTCTCTCTCTCTTTCTCTCTCTCTCTCTATATATATATATATATCAACGCTTTGTTGAGCAAAAAAATAATTCCACGTCTCCTTTTGAACAATACAACAAGAAAATGTATTAATTACAAGTTTTTTTTTATTATCTATTTTTATTTTTTATTTTTTTATTATTAGTATATATTTAAATAGATGTCTTACTCACATTGTGATGTAGAAAACATATATCCATGAAATATGAGATGTCTCTCTCCCTATATATACACACATTGAATTTTTTTTGTTGTTAATTTATTTTTTTGTTAGGGGTGAGACCAAATGAAAATCAAAGTTGTTAGCACCCATGGTACTAGCAACCCATGATATTGTCCCATGGTATTGGGCCCATAGTATTGTAATAAAAGATTTTTTTATAGGGGTGTGAGTAAAAACAAAATATTGTTTGGTGGCTTGCTTGGTTATGGGAAGTCTTTGTCTGGCTTGTTTGGTGGCTGACTTGGTCTTGGGAAGTCTTTGTCTGGATTGTTTGGTGGAATTATTTTTATGACTACTTGGTATAGAAATTCAAGCATTATTAAATTTTGTTTTGTTAGAATGAAATTTTGTTTTGCTGGAATTAAATGTTCCTTTTGCAAACATTCGAGCATTGTAAAACTAGCAGTTGCCCCAGAAGGTGCAAAGAGAGGTTGATAGGAGTATTGTTTGTGAATTATTAATTTGAACTAATTGTAGTTTTTGACATGAAGGAAAAAAGAAAATTTCATTTCAGTCATCATGAAATTTTTTCCATTAATACAGATATATTACATGTTAACATATTTTCTACTTTAGAGGACCAATTTGATGGCCCGAAAGATGAATAAATTTGTAGTGTAGAGCACTATACTGTGAAAAACATCATTTTACGGGTCAACAGATGCAGATCTTATACTGTGAATCTTGAGTGATCCTCCTATATATAATTATGAGCTGAAACATAAAGAGGTAGACATTTATATGACGTAATCTGCCATTGCTTGCAGGCCTAAATTAAACAAAATAAGTGTGATGAAAATGAACCGTTTCTGGTTTATAAAAGGTCTATTTGATATATTGGAACCTCCTCCAGTAAGGCAGACACAATATAGGACTGGTTATATGACAAAGCTTCAAAATTGCAGTTAGGGGGGCAAATGGATGATGGAAGTCATGATGAAGCCCTCGATGAGACTAAAAACGATCAACAAAACCATATTCTTGTTTTGAATGAAGAGAACATTGATGAACCAGATGATAAAGATTACCCAGAGAAACAGAGAGTTACGGCTGATAAATACCGTGCAAATAGTATGCAGGAGGTGCTTGAAGATTTTTTTCAGCAACAAATGAGGTTTGAGGAGCAATGGAGGGAGGCAGTAGAGGGAAGGGAGGAAGAGAGGAGATTAAGGGAATGAGAATGGAGGATAGCAATGGTGAAATTGGAAAAGGAATGGGTGATGAAAGAGCAGGCTTGGCGTGAGAGGGAAGATGAAAGACGAGCATGAGAAGAAGCTTGGGTTGAGAGAAGAGATGAGCTATTTGCTGCTTTAATTAGCAAACTCACCCAAGAAGAAAGGTACTTTCTTCTACATTACTCTTTTCTTGGATGACAATATTATGTCGATGTTGTAGTAATGTTAGGAGCAGTATAAATGTAATCTTCCATAAGCCGAATCTGTAGGGGATTTATGCATTGGGTCTATGTTCAACTCTGACAGAGTGGTACACTGGTTTGTATGGGCACTATAATGTTAGCATGGCAGTACTGCTGACATCAGCGTGCCATGAAGGCACTATAGCCTGATCTATACATGAGAATGACACCCCGCAGGTGGATGGCATACACAGACATAAATCCCTGCAACTTTGAGGGTGCTGGGGACTATTTCTATCCTTACCCATCTCTTGAAATATACTCAGGTGAGCTTGAGTTCATAATTCAAAGAAGTCGAGGTTGAGATTCATCCCCTATTGTCCCTGTTTGCGACCTCTTTCTGAGCCAGTGAACTTTCTCAATCAAATTTGAAATTGCGATGACTATGGCAAGTGCTATTGAATAACCTCTCATGCAAGCCCATTGTGCAAAGCCTTAGAACTGTTGACATCTACTGAAATTGTTTATCTGATTGCTTAAATGTGAAGGGAAAATATGTGTAGTCTAATTCCATCAAAATACTATTGTTTAATGTTTGTTTGTTTATTTATTTATGTATGAAAACCATAATTTATTTTTCAAATTTTTTGGGCCCGCCATTTTTCTATTAATATGGATTAGGGTTACTGTGATTAGATGCAGAGTGCTTAAGGTCCAATACTCTGTTGACTGCCTATTACCCAGAGAGGTTGGTTGCGTTGATGAAGATAGAGGAGACATTGGTCACATTATTTATGAACGTGGATCCCTTCCAGCTCAAGAGATGAATTCGTCTTCCTCTGATCCAGTATATTTCATAAATATTGACATCAGAAATGATATGATTTTCACCCCAAAATGTTGGTTGAAATTGGGACAAAACAGGGACAAATTATATAAGGTTCATCTTGAAGTTTCGGTTGATCAGTATGGCATATATATAACAGTCAAGTAACAAAAACATCATCACCTAAAATAAAAGTGGAAAGAAATCATTTGTGACAATTATAGACATTCTAAGATCATTGTTCATGAAAAGTTTCAGCATCAGAGAGCCAAAAACCCAAAAAACACTAGTAATTTGATTTTGCAGCACTCGTCACAGAATTATTGTGAGAATTTAATCAAATGATGGAATGAAACCTTGGCAACAAACATAGAAGATGTGATTTGATTATCTTCTGTGCATACCAAAAACCATTACAAACTTCAAAACTCTCATACCATTAGACATGAATTATACCATTTAATCAGAAATATGATTCTGCTTAAACATTTCTAAGATGATTATTATGTTACTTAATGTTTTCAATTTAGGAAAACAACCCCTTGAAAATCTAAAAGCATAATTCATCAATCTAGTCAATTTGCAAGCATGCAGACATTTCGTGCAAAACTCAAACATAATTCTTCAATGACAACTGAAACCATCAAATGCATCCTAAACATTCAGTCCAGTGGACTCCAAATATCCCAACAATACATAAAAGAGCATAACTTCAGGCAACCTTCATGATAAAATTTTTGACATAAATTTAAACAGAATCAGTCATGATAACCACCAAGGATCTCTTATTTGCTAAAAAAATCAAATTTTTAATTCATAATTTTGTTATTGAGGGTGTGTTTCCACTGTTCAGTTTACAAAATTAAATCTCAGAACCAAACCAAAAACAGCAAGAACTAAAATTTAGAGACAAACCTCTCCAACCTTGGTTTACCAAACAACCAATATTTTAGTCGAAATGGAGTTAAGGTATTTACATTCATTTTTTGTTGCTATAGATGATTACATGCAAGTGGAGAGAATTGGTCATAATTTAAAAAAGAAATTTTTCCTATTATCCCCACAAAGACACCTTTCATGAGTCACAACTTATGATTCGTACACACATTAAATTCACTGAAAGATGCTTTTATAATACATACATTGTTTTTGTTAAAAATAATTATACCTTAGCAACAAAGAGGAACTCACATGAGGAAACCCTACATCCCAAACGCCATAAAAAAGAGGCCTAAAATTGTCACTGCAATATACCCCATATCCTTTTCAGATGTCATATATTCGACTGGTCACAATGAAGGGCCACGAAATTTGCCTAAGCCCAAAACTTATGAAAATTCGATGAAACCACATGTTACTATGACAATTGTGATGTTACTACGACAATTGTGATGTCCCATAAGCAGAGCATGAGAGAGGAAGTCAACAGAGAGCATGAAACTGGACTTGTTTAGCTAACTCTTGTTCATAAAGAAACCAAATAATAGTAACTAATTTTCCTTTCTTTGCACCTTTTGGGCAATTGCAATTGAAGTGTTATTTTTTGAAAACAAATTGAGAAGTTGTTAGAGAAACTTCCGTGACACCTCTGATTTTGTCTTCATCTTCAGCATTATCTTCCCAATCAAAAGACTTCTTGATGTGAAGATTATCTTCCTTGGTTAGATGAGATTTAGAATTTCCATTCAATGTTTTAAATAAACTCTCTGCAGCTGTTTGAACACTTTTACACCTAAAGGAAAACCTATCAGTGAGAGAATCCCCAGTAGATGAAACAGAGCTTTTATGGATGCAGAAAGCGCAAATGAGCTAGGCTGCTCCAAAGAGGTGTTTTCAGCTAAATTTGGAAAATAGCAGGAGAAATCAGTCAACTTCACTGATTGAGACCTTATCAGTCTTGTGGCATGCACACCTTATCAGTATTGTGGCATGCACCATTTCTGTGGAATCTGTCAACTTCACTTATTGAGACCTTATCAGTCTTGTGTCATGCACACCTTATCAGTCTTGTGGCATGCACCATTTCTGTGGGAACCTTTTCAAAAGGTATTGCAGTAATTTCTCGTGCCTTATCAAAAATGGATTTATCCTTGTCGTCCACTCCCTTTTCCAAAGAAAGCTCAAATAACCTTTCAAAAACCATTGGTGTTTGGAGAGAGTTGCATTGAGCAGATGCTGGAATTTGCACTTTATTTGTTCCCCCAGGTGGCTCTTTGGTACATTGACAGATCTCTTTGTCCACTGTATTTTTGTCATTTTCATTTTGTTTGCAGGTTTCTTCCATCTATCTTCAAATTGACCATTAGAAACAATTTGACAATTAGAAACCACTGCACTACAAAGACATCAGATATATTTAATAATTATTTACCTGCTCCAAAAAAATATAAAAATTTCTTTAGATAAATGAAAAACTCGACTGACTGAAGCCTGCATTTTTCTATAAATTAAGCAGGCTAGCATAATGACGAATCAAAGCATATGTAACTATCAAGGCACTAGTTAAAAAAAATGCTTTAGCAGTATTAAAGCTTCCGCATCCAATGAAATTTATGTTGGACCCTAAAACTTCATAGAGGAATTATGTGAATAAAAAATCAGAGTGTTTCTGCACCAAATCCTTAATGATCGAAACTGTGCATTCTACATGCAGGGGAACTTAAACATCCTTGATTGATCAATTCTTTGCCTAAATTTGTTTTTCAAGTTTGATTCTAAGAGAAGAGGTCATATAGACCAAGTGGGTCTCAAAAAACCTCAAAGAACCAACCAATCAACCAAATAAACCAATAAACAAACATATTGTCAAATGTATATCATATCCTTGGAAAAATACTTGTACAATCTAGAAATAAACAGTAATAAGAGAGATAAGATAGAAGGAAGCATAAAATATTCCAACAACACTGCTCTAAGAAGAGAAATTGAAGGCTTCCAAGATGCTTACATAGGTGTAGGTTGAGATCGTGGTGTGAAAACATCCCCACTACCCGTTGAAGGCTTCCTGGCATCAATAAAGTAGTTTAGACTTCTTTGAGTTTAAGAGGTGGAGAAAATTGATGACGAAGATGGCTAGCCACGTTTTTTAGGCACAATTTCCTCTGCCACTCCATATCTAAGAGTGATCGTCAGTCTATTATCTCTAGCAAAAGAAAAATTGTCCTCTCCACATGGCGAAGGTCTTACAGAAGACAAATGATCTCATCGCAGGCTCTCGCGGCCATGCTCCCAATGAGTTTTCCTTCAAGTCTTTCACATTATCTCTGCCTTTAATGTCCACCGCGACTGAATCGTCCTTGCTATTTCATGAAGTGTGTTGTTTCTTAGCTTGCTCTGTATCTTTCAGAACGGATTCAGGGGTTGAATTTGGTACCATGCAATTGCTTGAAGAAGATACCGGTTTCAGTGGAAAAAACCTTCGCATTATTATTAACCAAAAATGTCCTGCTAGAATTTACAGGTTCGAAGAATCTATGCACAAGAAATGGTTGAATTTGTACGCTTTAAATAATTGAACTATGTATTGAAAAATGTTCTAGGATGAATCCTGAGATTTAAAACTCTCAGAAAGTAGCCATTAATTTGAAAAGTCCATGCCAAGGTCACCTGCTAATTTCGTAAACGAGAATCACAACCAACCTGGACATAATTGAATTTTCAGGAAGACCGGGCAAATCAAACTAGAGATACTAATAAAAACTCAAGACACATCAACACACACAAAAAAGCGACTAGTAATTGCTTTCTTAGTTTATAGAGTTATGCAGCTCTTTTGTAATCCACTCACATTTTAATCCTGATTAGCTTCCAGCTTTTTTACTTTTTGCTAGAGCAACCTTACATATTGAATGGCCTCGTCAAGAACAATAGCAGTGTCCATGCAATCTTCGCCAGGAAGTATACTTTTCAGGAGCTTAACAGTTCTTTTTATCTTTCCTTTCCTTGAGTTCTTGGCTGATCCTGAATGTCCCAAAAGGCATTTCACAGATTGCATCTGTTCATTGCCACTTCCTTTAGAACTATATTCTCCATGGATACTATGAAAACTATAGCCACAGAGGAGATTCTGGCTATATTTATCATCATAGATGTCAGCAGAAAACTTGGGATGGTTAACGATGTCCCAGCTTGAAGTGTCAACTACAGAAATATCAGGTGACTGCACTAACGGGTATATTTCATTTTTCATGGACATGTTATCAAATTCTTCGAAAGATGCAGGTGTGTAGTCAACCACTTGTTCTCCATTTGCCATAAAGTCAATTCTCCTCCTCTTGGCTGGAATACCACTGGTTACATTAGAATTATCTTCTTCTAAAGACAAGTTTCCATTGTTCCCAGTTACTTCACTTGGTGAGTGCCCAGTACTACTTTCTTCATCATCGGAGCATAGCAAGGCTTCCAAGTCCTCAGTGTCTTCATGGAACTGGCTATGAGGACTCCCACTTTCTATTTGGCTCGCCCCATCATATCTAACCCTGCCTATGCTTTCTTCCCCTTCAGCAGAGTAATGAATAAATTCATTACCAAAATTGACTGGTGATAAAGAATTAAATCTATCTTCTATTATCTTTTGCAAAGCTGCAAAAGCTGAGACAAGCAGGGTCTCATTTTAGGGAGTGGAAAGAGTTTCCCATCCACTATATCTGCCTTCAACAGGCACTGCTAACTTCTTTATTTCTTTTGAAACCATACTATTAGGATTTATCTATGCCTTAGATATTGTTGAATTCGGCAACATCATCGAAAATTGACTCGGGTGGAATATAATTCTACCCCTACTTCTAGTCTGATCAAACATAATAAATATTTTTTGGCACGTTGCAGATGAGTCTAGCCTCATTTTCTCATTAAATAGACCATTGCATGCCCCAAAATCCTGTTCGTTTGAAAAAGCTGCAAAAGCTGAGACAAGCAGGGTCTCATTTTAGGGAGTGGAAAGAGTTTCTCAGCCACTATATCTGCCTTCAACAGGCACTGCTAACTTCTTTATTTCTTTTGAAACCATACTATTAGGATTTATCTATGCCTTAGATATTGTTGAATTCGGCAACATCATCGAAAATTGACTCGGGTGGAATATAATTCTACCCCTACTTCTAGTCTGATCAAACATAATAAATCTTTTTTGACACGTTGCAGATGAGTCTAGCCTCATTTTCTCATTAAATAGACCATTGCATGCCCCAAAATCCTGTTCGTTTGACAAAGAATAGTTACCTTCCATTACAGAACTTTTAAATTCTGCAAATGGGGCCAAACACTCAAATTCTTGAAAATAATAAGAACTTTCTTCCTTCCCATCCTCAAACTCTACGCAGGATGGGGTAGCAGCAGCAACAGAGCTGGACTCTCCACCACTCTCAGATGAAAATATCTGAGAATTCGGATGGTAAGGGCTCCCTACAGAAGTTAATTTAAATACCTCATCAAGCTTGGTTGCATGTGTTAGAGGCCTTGGACTAGTCAAATGTGGTGCATCCCAACTGTCGAGCTGCATCCAGCTGTATCCAAGCTCAAGTTTTTTGAACCCTAACATGGCAGGTTCAAACAGAACACTGTCTTGTTCTGTTTATACATTCACCAAATGGAGTTTCACAATTAACCACCTAAAGGATGAAATCACCAGCTGTATAAACAGACGATGAAATCATGTAAGAAAGACATCAAAGCTTCAAAACAGCTCATCTGTTTGCAACTCTATTGGATATGAAATTGAAAAATAGCATATACGTAATGGATCATAATAAGCATACCAAATGAGTATGAGTTCACAACGTGTACTGATTAATTTCTTTTACTATATACAATTCTCATAAGGTCCAGGTAGATGACGGTAACCACATTAGCCCATCCATATTCTCTTCCACCGCAAGATCGTTACTTTTAGATAAAGGTAGCTTGAAAATAAAAATGGCCGATACGCTAAGAATGCCAACTGCCCATCTATGTTACAGGCTTAAGCAGTTTGACGAAAATATTCTGCCTGTCACATGAGAAATAATGTTAGAGCTATGAAACTTAGCAATGCCTACAACTTAATAAAAATGTGGAGACTAAAATACCAAATGTCTAGAAAGTAGGAAAGCCTTTATGCATATCACGACAACAATGTGACTCAAAATAACCACATAACATACGCTCCCTATACAAAATTTGGGAAGGTAAGGCTACACTAAAATACAAAGCCTATGAAAGCAAGTCGTGAAGTTAAAACTATTTGTAGTTACTTGGAAACCTCCCAAAATCAAACAAGAAAGACTAAACTTTTTCAACTTGTAAATCTCAACCACAAGCTAGCCCCAGAATACCATTAGTATAGAATTTAAAATGACAAATATTTGATTATCTGTTGTGCAACAGTTTTTAATCCAAAAAAAGGGTTTGACTGCAAGGACGAAACCAGCAACAACTCTATATATGGTAGCAATGATATCGGGGTTCTTAAGGCTGGAGGACTCACAACCAAAAACTTCAGAAAATCATAACCGAGGGGAGGACACACTTGCAAACTCATGAATTACCTCTTCAATATGAATCATACATAAAAAAATGTTAAATAAACCTAAGATTTCTACAGTACAAGTCATCACAATGGTATAAATTGCAGATTTTAACAAAATAATGAAGTACTAGACATGAGAGATTTATAGTTTTCTCAAAAGATTTGCATCAAAATATATGCAAATGAGACTATTACTCACTATATGTTATTTCTGATCTGATAGATATCCATCAATTTATCGACATCTATATATCTATGGCTTATTTCAGAATTGATTTAAATATATCAAAAATGATTGCTATCTATCTACCTATCTATCAAATTCGCAAGGACCTGCAAATGAAATTATCATATTCTAGGGTTATCCTAGCTATGAAATAAGAAAAGAGAATTTTGATAAAGACAAGCAAGAAGACCACATCTTACGAAATACTAAAAATAGAAGAAACCCTACACTTCCCTAGATAATTGAATATGTAAACCAGTGATCCAGGGAGGAATAGTGAAATAAAAACTAAAACCAAGTGTGTAGACTGCAAAAAACTGACTATAAAAGAATCTACACTAAGTCTCATTTATTTGGGAGAATATACACAAAGTTCCAACAAAGCAGAAACTGAAAAAGAACAAAATAATGTAAAATTCAGAATGAAAAATAAGAAAAGGTAACAACAATTACAATCTTGGTCGCCATAGGATAGATAATACACGAATGGAAATGAAATTCAGACAAAAGAGATAAGAACACAAACTTGGAAATCTAGTAACGGTTGAAAGCACGCTATAACTCTGACGATGATAGTCTCATTTCTCGCAACACCACACTCATGCTTCAATGTTTGGAATCCTCACTGCTTGGCACACCATACCTTCTGCACCTTTTTACCAAATTTCTCTATCCCACTTACGTCGTATTTTCCCCAACACACAGAACACTAAACCTCTTCAATCTCCAAATGTCGAGCTAAGATATACTCTAAAACCCTAACAACAGTCGCCCTTTAAAACCTTGGCAAACATATGGTAAACAACAGCGAGTTATAAACATCAACAAGAAGACCGAAGGCTTACCTCACTCAAAAGACAACCCTTCGGAATAAGTTGTCACACAACATCATGGGGAAGCATCACATGCCTGAACATACAAAAAAACACCACAGTCAAGACAGAGAGATATTTTTATCGAATTCAATCTTCAAACCTTAATTTGCAGACCCTGAAAAGAGAAATTCTAAGAAAAAAACCCTTAGAAATGGGAACTGTTTGGACCTGTACTCATAGTTATCATCGTAGTGCTTCTCAGAATACTAAATCTGCAACATTTTTCCGGCCTGTAGAACAGCGAAGAAAACCCCAAAGCTTCTCAGAGTTATAAAATGAGCACAGTTTGAATAAAAGAAACTAAAAGAACGTCGGTTGGAACAAGCGAACCTACAAAAATAAAATTCCAGTAAAGCAAGAACTCGGGCCATATTCATGCAAAATTAGTGGTAATGAATGGAAATTAAAACACTTGAGCGGTAAGGGTTACAAACCATCTCCACTCGTTAGTGAATCCACAAAAAAAGCAATGCGTAATGGACTGAAATGAAAACAATGGTTATCTCTTTACAAACCGTCGCCACCCATACGATGTACTTAAAAACCACTCCTTCCATTACCGACTCACGTCGCCGTTCCTCGAGCGCTACCCTTAGCATAGCCCACCAAATCAGTAAGATGTGTAAGTTTGTTACCTCGGCAGAGAAATTGTAGAGTCGGACGGAGCCAAAGCAAGCAAGAAAATGAGATTAGGCGTGATAGGTAAGGGTTTTTGGAAAAAAACTGTTCCCGCTAGGCTCACCCACTGCCTTAATTGCCAAGGACGGACGCAACGGAGGAGAATGATAGGTGGACATGGGATTCCAAACTCAATCCTAATGGTGCAGACAGATGTCAAAGAGACAAAAGACAGGGGTCATTTCTTTAAACCAGGAACAGGTGTCTTGTTCACATAAAAAGTGTTGACGATCAAAAAAGTGATCTCTTTCATAAGAGAAGGCCTATCGGCCTAATTAACATGTTGTTTATGTGCAACCTAAAAAATCATAAGATGATATTCAAGTTTAACACTTCAGTTATTATAATAATATCATGTCATGTAAATTCTATCTCAAACAAAAAATTTTAGATTAAAACTCTAGAATATGACTCGGTCGAAGACATGAAGAGAACTATAGCTATATTTCTATGTATGAACCGTCAAAACTTAACAAAAAGGGCACACTTTTTTTTAAAGCCTTAGAAACCAGCACAACTAATATTCATATAGGAAATACTGAAAATAATTCATCCAAAAAAGTAGGTTACATTGACGTAGCATTGATCATAGACAAGTCTGCTTAGCATACGCCTCCCTTTAACCTCCCAACGTGCTTTGTTAAAGAACATTGTTTTCACTCTAAGCTGTTTTATAATTTGGTTGAATTACAATTTTGAGAAATTTTTCAAGGTTATGGAAAAGAACATTGTTAGGGTTTGAAGTAAGCTTTGTTGAAGAAGTAGCTAGTGCTGGTATTCATAAGTATAATGATGTCGGGACTAGATGTAATTATTGTACTTGTCAAAAGAAAGAAAAGACAATATTTATTTGTAAAAAAAAAATATTTTATTATGAAATGGGTATCTTTCCCATTGGTTATTTCTTCTAGGTCAAAACACCCATTAAGTTGATCCAGGTGGATATTGGTGGCCACCTGCCTATTCCACTTGGACCCCAACCATTTTTTCTTCCAGTTTCCTTAATTTTAGCATAGCTTCAGTTTCCTTAATTATAGCAGAGTTTACTAATTTTTGTTTTGTTTTTGGGGTCCTAAACTTCTGAAGCCATTTTGAGGCTCTAAACGATGTTTTTTCTGGAAAACAAGCAAAACTATGTAGTTGAGAATTGTAGTCCTGAGATAGATATTTCTAATAAGGTATCATACGCATCAAACAAAGATCACATGCCAAAGTTATCACCCCGAGAAGTTGATGTACAAATTTACCCCAATGAGGCCCATAGTTTTTTGTGCTTCATCTCCTAGGGTTAGGTTTTTGGATGTTTATGGTTTTCCATTGTTTCTCAATAATAAATAGGCCTTCAAGCCTCATTATAACATAGTTCATAGGCATGTAGCTGCCACATCTATTCTCTGAAATAATCTACCATCACCCGATCTAGTTTATTTCCATTCTGTATGTAAGCATTTTTCTGTTCTTTGATATTAATGAAATGAAGATTTTTTTTTTTTTTGCATCTCTGTTTTTATGTTATTATTTGTATTCATTTGTGTTCCTACATAAGTCTGGATCAATTATATCAAAATGATATGCTCTTTTTATGTTTTTATTTTCATTTCCACAATGGGGGTGGGGTATAAGGAGTTAGTGCTCAAATTGATTGAACCTTTACAAGACTAGCCTCGCAAACCCTGATAGCCTCCCATGGTAGAAGGAAATAAAGATGAGGGAGTGAGATATCCTTTCAAAATATTTCTCAAAGAAGCCCTCAAGTGATAGAGGAACGCGATGATAGATAAATTTTCCCAGATCCTTTAGTGGATGCCCACAAGTGATGCATCTTCATCCAACAGACACTCTAGAGGAGCCAGTCCCTTCAAGGTACAAGTAAACTTTGACATTCCCATATTTGAAGGCCAGATAGATACAAACGTTGCAGATAAATGGTTAAATATATTGTAAGTATATTTTTTGGTTCATGATTTTTCCAATAGGAAAAATATTACTTTTTCACTTCTCAAATCTTCCCCCCATTTCAAGGACTTGTGGGTCACACCCACTTGGAATTCTTTCTGAGATTCCATCAAGGAAAAATATTACCCAGTGGGGAGCTATGAGGATAAGTACATACAACGAACTACGCTGTGACAACAAAGGGGTTAAGATGTGCATGAGCTAACGAATCTTTTCCATACCTTGTGCAAAAATTTGGGCATCAAAGATTCAGAGAAACATCTGGTTCTCAAGTACTACAGTTGTTTGCACAAATACATTCAGGAGGAAATGGAGTTCCTGGACATTTCATCGCTTGGTACAGCATACTGATATGATTCCAAGATTGAACAAAATTTAAACAAAATAAGTGAGACTTTGGATTTTTGAATCCGTAGCAAGGGAAAGGTACCCCCAAACCATAGAAAAAAAGGATAAATCCAAGGCAGGTGTGACTTAGGAAAACATAGCCGCAAACAAATAAAAACACCACAAAGACAATGAAGGACACAAGAAAATGATGTGAGTTCCATAAGAGGCCCACTCACAACATAAGTGAGTGTTGAGCCAAGTAGTCACTGCTGGCCGAGCTGAAGGCTTCCGAGTCAGATGCATGTTCCAACTCTGAGTCAGAACCCGACAAGGGGAATGAAAAATGGAATAATATTATTGATGCAGAACCTAGTGTCACTGTGGCCACCATCAAGATCCAAAAGGTTGATCCTAAATATCTAGAGGAGGGGGAGCACCTCTTCCACTCACATATGTGGGTGAAGGGTCCTCCATTGTAGATCATTATCGACAACAAGAGCCAAAAGAACCTCATTTCAGTAAAGGTCATGAATCAGTTGGGCCTACCGACTACACCATACCTCTATTCATACACTATCGGGTGGCTTCACCAAGGATGAGATCTCTACGTCAGCCAACAATGCTACCTTCCTACAACATCAAGCCCTTCATGGATGAGTACTGTGTGATGTTGCTGCTCTTGAAAATTGTGATGTATTATTAGGCCAACCATACTTGTGGAAGCGTCATGTTGTGTATGAGTCTAAGTCTAACACTTTTATTATTACTTTGGGAAATAAGTTATACATGATATTAGAGGTAGCACCTCCTATCTCCATCTCTTTGATGTCTCCTAAGAAATACAGTAAGATCATTTCCAAGACCTGGAAATTTGTATTATTTATGATTCACCCTTAGGGAAAGAAGAAGATTGTGGCCACCTTAACAACCTCCAAACAAATATCCTCTTCACAATAACAAAATATGGAACAGTTCAAGGAGGAGCAGAGGTACATCTTCACCTCACCTACAAGGATAATCCTAATTATTAGGTCAAGAAATCCATCGATCTAACCCCAGGTGCATCGCTGCCCAATTGAACGATCTACCAAAGATCTATTTTGGAGAATGATGAAATCAAGAGGCTGATTCAGGAGTTGTTCTAAAAATGGCACATCATGCCAAGTTCATCACCTTGTGGGAGCCCTATCACACTGGTACAAAATAAGGACAAAACCTAGAGGCTCTATATTGATTACCAGGCTCTGAATAAGATCAATTTATAGAATATGTATCCAATCCCACAGATTGATGACATTTTGGACCAACTTAAGGGGGGAAAATATTTCAGCAAGATTGAATTAAAGTCCGGTTATCACCATGTATCGATTGAACCATCCGATGTGTGGAAGAATGCCTTCAAATCCAAGGAGGGCCTTTTTGAATGGCTGGTCATGGATTTCGGGTTGATGAATGCCCCTCCAACCTTCATGTGGATAATATACAACATCTTGAGGCCCTTCAACAACTTGTTCATGGTAGTGGACCTGAATGACATCCTGATCTTCAACCATAGTTGGGAAGAGCACATACCCCATATTCGACAAGTCCTCCGAACCCTACAACATAATAAATTGTGTGCCAATTTGGAGAAATACACTTTTGGTATGACCCAAGTTCAATATCTGGGGTACATCATTGTGAGTGGTGTATGCATGTGGACCCTTCCAAGATACAAGTTATTCAGGATTGGCCAACCCCACCCACTCTAAAAGGGATCTACAACTTTCTGGGTCTTCCTAATTTTTATTGCAGGTTTGTGTTGGGATTCTCTCATATCACTTGGCCTTTGAGTCAAGTCACCAAGGGTGGAGAGAAAGCAAATTTCTTTTGGTCCAATCCCAACAGAAGGCGCTTTATGAGTTGAACCATTACCTCTTCTCTACACAAGTGCTCACATTACCAGACCTGCAACAACCATTTGAAACTGAGACAGATGCCTCTAACTATGCCATTGGTGCATTATTTACCCAAAAAGGGTATCTGGTGGGATATCATAGTGAGACACTTTTAGATATAGTCTGAAAGTATCCCACCTATGACAAGGAGATGTATTCCATTGTTTATGTCTACCGACAATGGAAGCATTACATTATGGGGAAGGAAATAGTCATCCACATAGACCAACGATCCTTACATTCCATACAAACACAAGGAAATTTGTAGAATGAATGCCATCAGAAATGGTCCACATAGACAAAAAAATTCCATTTGAACATTAAGTACAAGAAGCGAAACACCAATAATGTTTCAAATTACCTCAGCCAACTGCCGGTTATGGCGCTGATTACTGTGCTCAGCTCTTATGGACACGAGACTTCGGGATAGTCACATCTTTACAAGAGTGATCTAGAATTTGGCACCACATACCAAATTCTCCTAGAAGGTAAGAAAGTTCCAAATTTTTACCTCCAGGACACACTGTTATGCCACCTGAGACACCTTTGTGCTCCTTTAAGAAAGAGTTCCAAGATGATTTGGGAGGCACACTACAGTCCGGTCATTGGAAATTTTTGGGTGGAGAAGATGGTGGAAGTGTTGCGAAATTATTTTTATTGGCTGAAACTTCGACATGATGTTGGGAAGTACATCATATCCTGCACTTCCTATGCCATTTCCAAACCTACAATCAAGGCCTATATACTCCAACGCGTACTCCTATCCGGCCCTGGGAATCTATGTCCATGGAATACATTTCAAGCTTTCCTTCTACCAAGCATGTAAATGACTGTGTTTTCATGGTCGTAGAGAGATTCTTTAAGATGGCCATTCTGACGACCTGCAATAAGAGTATCACAATAGAAGCCACCGCCAAAATATTCTTTGAATGAGTATGGGTACACTTTGGGATCCCACAGTCCATTATATTATATTAGTACAGTCGGTTCCTAAGTTCATTTTGTTCAAGCCTCCGGTCATTATTGGATACCAAGCTCACTAAGTCCATGACCTTCCACCCCCAAACAGATGGCCAAACAAAGTTCATTAACAGGATGATCATGCACATCTTTCACATGTACAACTTGACGCATCCATGCACATGGGATGAGATCCTCCCCTATGTCGAACACAACTGCAACATATCACTCCAAAGATCAACTGGCCACAACCCCTTTCAGGTAGGATTGGGATTCCAACCACTACGTCACATTGATGTTGTCATACCATTTGGAACTACCCAGGAAGATTCGGGTCATGTCTAGTCCGAAGCTAAAAAGGCCAACAACTTCATTGAGCACATTTATAACATCTTCTAATAGGTCCATGGCATATTGTATAGAGAAAATTCTAAGTACACATGACTTCATGATCAACATTAGGTGCCAAACAAGTTCTAGGTTAGTGAAAAAGTTTGGTTACATTTTCAGAAAGAGCACCTTGTTGGGGCCCAATGCAAGCTTTGCTCACTTTGATATGGGCCTTACACCATCAGTAAGGGTTTAGGGGACAATTCTTTCGAGCTCAAAATTCCATTGTTCCTTGGCCTGACCCAGTATTCAATGTGGACTAGTTGCAACCATACTTTCCACCATTATTGGACACATCAGACATTACTAAATAACTCACAATAATAGAGATAAACCCACACTGTATGGAATAGGCCACAACTAATCAGATCATGGATATGCATATCAATAACACTTTCAAACAAAATATCTAACTATATTGAGTTGTCAAAGCTAGCCAACTCCTGCACTAAGGCAAGTGGCTCACCAAGGACAAATTTCAGTAGAAGTTTCCTCATCTCGTGGAGGCACTCAACACAATGGGGACCATTGCCTCCTAAGGGGGGAGGATTGATCCAGGTGGATATAGGTGGCCATCCGCCTATTCCTATTGGAACCCCACCATTATTTCTTTTAGTTTCCTTAGTTGTAGCACAATTTCAATTTCTTTAATTGTAGCACAATTTACTTTTTTTGGCAGTTTTTCAGGTCATGAACTTTCAGAGTCGTTTTGAGGCCCTAAACGACTTTTTTTTGAAAAACAGGAAAATGTGAGATGTTTAAAAATGTTTGCAATTGAAATTTTTATTCCTTAGATAGATATTTCTAACAAGGTATCATACGCATCAAACAAATATCGTATGCCAAAGTTACCAATTTACCCCAACAAGGCCCATAGTTTTGGCGTTTCTTCTCCTAGGGTTAGGTTTTGGATGTTTGGGGTTTTCCATTGTTTATCAATAATAAATAGGCCTTCGAGCCTCATTGTAACACTATTAAGAGGCATGTATCTGCCACATCTCTTCTCAGAGATAAGGTACCATCGCCTGGGCTAGTTTTTTTCCATTTTGAATGTAAGCATTTTTCAGTTCTTTATATTAATGAAACTAAGATTTATTTATGCTACATCTCTTTGTTTATTTTATTCTTTGTATTTTGTTTCGTTCTTGCATAAGTCCAAATCATGAGTTCTCTAGGGTTGTGAAGAAGAGTCAAAGTCAAGGTCATGATGTAAAGTCCCTTGAAGGGCTCATGTATCAAAGAAAGGAAATATATTTTATGTAAAATGATTGGTCTAGAAGCTACCAAAATGAAAGGCTGGCCTAGAAGAGGCCTATTTTAGCCATCAAGAAGCCTATTTATTTCAATGGCTCTCAAAACACACTATAAATAACAATTTTTTAACTCCACAATTTTTCATTAGCTGGAACTTTATTTCGATGGCTCTCAAAACATACTGTAACTAGAAATTTTTAAACTCCATGCAAATTTTCATTATAAAGGGAAACAAGACTCTCAAGACAAACAAATAAGTGGCGAGTAAGTTAAAAATCAAGAACCAATTCTTAGCATCTGTGCTGATCAAAATTATCATATTTACACAAACTCAAGTATGTCAAAATTTAGTCTAATGCAGAACCAAATTTGGCATCATACCACAATTAAAAAGCATAAAATTATTAGATAAATATGTTACCTTCATGTAATCCTATAACAAGGATTAAAATCTCCTTTTCACTACAAAGAAAGCCTTAAGTCAATGAAATACTACCACTACTAATATTGTACATTGTAACTATCAACCACCATTGGAAGTATTATGTGTTTCATGTTCGAATGTTATAGAACTATACAAATCTACAATAAAAACTACCAAATTCCCCCCCGCCTTATGATAGAAGTGATGCCTATGTACAATTAGTTTTTTAAGTAAGAAATGCATGCTAGTCCTAGTAAAACCCCCTACCAAGTTTTGTGAGGGTTTCAAATAACAAAGGTACAATACATACCCAGGGTAGGGAAGTTGGGCCACTAGAAGCATCCATGACAAGTAAATCTTAGTGATTATTGCTTGAACATGTATCCAGTAACTAATTCCATGCATGCTCTCTTGGATTTAAAGAATACTAAGGCAGAGGTGAAAGGTGCAACAAATTTTTATAAAAGTGACCTTATGGAATCTCCAATGTTTCAAAGACCTTAGAAGAAAATACAATGTTTCATAGGTGTTTACGTTTATGGTTGGGACTCTACCACACTTTTTCTCTAGAAAAATATAGGCCTCCTTGTGATATTATCTATTATAGCATATTATGGATCAAAGTTATTCGTCGAGGTGAAAGAGGTGTTTTCCATAGGTTTTAGTTAGGGCTAGGTAAAGGTTAAAAATGCTATTGTTATATCAAATTATACCTTGATCATAGCATAGATTTATACCTTGAGCATAGTGAAGCCTTAATTTTTCTAAATAGAGGAAGAATGGCTTGAGGAATTGGAAGCTTGACCATTCAGAGAGGGGCAAACACTCTATTTACATACCTCTTCTAGCTAAATACCTACATATGTGAGCTAGGCCATATTCATTCATTCCTGATTTAATTAATGTTATATATCCCACCCCAAATATTCTGTGTTTTCAATAAGTAAAAAGTTTAAATTTATACTACAGTACATTGTAAAAAAAATATACGAAATATAAACAAAACATAATAATATCGTGGGGCTAGATTATTCGACACTTACAAAAGACATTTCGACAACAAATGCAAGGTATCTGTCCTCTTTCTCAGCTCTTCCTTAGGCCCTCGAGTTTTATTTCCCTCAGGTCCTGTCACGATGGCAGAGGATCTTTCTCTTGCAGCTCAGAGGAGGGCAAAGGATCCTCCTATTGTAGCTCTGAGGTGGGTTGAGGCAGGTGAGGGGCGATGACGAAGGCGAAAGCTCAGCTTCCTCTTGCAGCTGAGAGGTGGGCGAAGGAGGGTGAGGTCTCTATCACGATGGCAGAGACTTTCCTGTTTCAGCTTAGAGGTGGGTAGAGGTGCGCTCAGGCTAGGGAAAGGGATTTTGTGGAAGGTTAACATGGATTTGGTTTTGTTTTAATTTTTATGTTATATATATGGTTATGTTTCATTGTTTTTTTTTTATCTTTTTTGTTTTTTTTTAAGTTTTTATTTTTTATTTTATACAATATTAAATTTAATATAATATTAACTTTGTCACATTATAATATATATTAATATATCATGATACATTAAACTCTAGATATGTATGTAGATAATAACGAAGACATCGAGGTGGAGAGATAAAGGTAGTGACAAGGGAGATATGGAGATAGAGTGAAGGAGAGGGGGGGAAAGGAATTGAAAGAGAGAAAAGGAGAGGAGTGAGAGAGGGAGAGAAGGGTGAGAGAGAGAGAGAGGGAGAGAGACACAACATTGGATGGGGGGGTAGGGGGAGAGAGAAAGTGATAGGGTTGGAGGGCAGAGAGAGAGAGAGAGTGAGTGAGGGATGGAGGTAGAGAGAGGAAGGATGAGAGAGAGGAGGAGAGAGGGAGGGATAGAGAGATGGATTTGGAGGGGGGAGAGGGATGGAAGAAGAAAGACATAGAGAGATAAAAGTGGATAAAGAGAGAGAGGGAACGACAATGAAGAGATAAAGATCAGAGAGTATGTATCTTTTGGGGTCATATAGATAGAGAGATAAAGAAGGAGATAAGAAGAGAAGGGGGGAGAGAAAGAGAGAGGGAGGGAAATAGTGACAGACTTGGAGGGCGGAGAGAGAGAGAGAGAGTGAAAGATATAATGGAGGAGAGATAGTGAGAGAGGGATGGGAAGAAAGAGATGGAGTTGGAGGGGGGAGAGAGGGTCGAGTTAAGAAGAAATACATAGAGAGCGGAACGTGGAAACATAATTTAAGTAGTTTCTAGCAAGAAACAAATGTCAATCTATTATATTTATGTACGTTTATAAAGAAAGTATTAAGATACAAAATCTAATAATCCAAAATGTGTTTATGCATTTGTCCATAATATTTGGATAGAGAAATTTTATTATCAAGTTTGAAGTTAGGGTGGAACTCCCAAGTTGTCAATGTAAAGCTTAATAAATGCATTGAAAAATAATTAAATGATAGTAAAGAGGTTGCATTCTTCCTCATTTGGAAGTTATCATTGCACAAAAGCTTCATAAATATAATATCAGGATACTTTAATAGACATATAATAATTAAATATTAGGTGGGGAAATGAATAGGGTAAATGTTGAAAATTAAATCCTAGGCAGAAGAAATGGCTGGGGTAAATGTTAAAGATAATTTGAAACATAAAGATAGAATTGTTGATATAAGAGGGTGAAGTGTATACAAGGTATATAAGCTGACACGACATAAGAGTTGGGAATGAAAGTTCCAAATCATAAAGTGCAAGTGTGTTTGGGGGAATGAAGCATATGGAGCTCAATCTATAAAAATGTATGAGGAATATATGTTTTCTAGGCTTACCCAATGAAATATTAGACACCTAATCCACTAATTGTTAAGGTGTGGGAGTTGAACGATCGCGGGGAGTTGAATTACAAAGATGTATCATTGTGAATAATAGATGGGTCACATGCTTATATTTCATATCTTGTATTCGCATCTATGCATGTATCTTGTTCTATTCGTGTTTTTCCTGTCAAAGTGAACGTTTATGGTGCTCGCCCTTGTTATGTAGTAACTCCACTCGTTTTGTGGCCTACTGATACAGTTTGATTTCTTGTTGAAATGGTCTCTGAGCGTTGCCTCTCCTCTGCCAATCTGAGCTTGTCAAACCTGGTGTAACTATCTTTATTGCGAACTCTTACCCGGAGGATTCCATTTTTTCTCCTGCCATTTCGCTACCTCTGTATAAGAAATCTTTACCAAACAATTTTGATTTTCAGACGTTTCGACCGCTCAACTGCACACTAATTACTAGTTTTTTATCTATATTTGTGCCATCTCTGTCAAGTGGAAACGATTGACCATTGTCAGATCTATTGCCGCGCACAACATCGTATTCTCTTGTTGGGTGAGCGTGCTTGTTATGAGCCTTGTTCCAGGCATACCTCACAATATTCTGCATTCATATCCTTGTGTTTGAACATTAACGTTCTCTATTTTCTATATGTGTTGAATGCGTTGAATTATTTTACATATGAGCGCTGTATTGAATACCAAAACAGTGTGTTAATTGAAGTCTTGTGTGTACGATCGTTGTGAGAGACAAATTGTGAAGTTGACTTGTGACAACCAGGAAGCCAACAAGCAGGATAACACTGACATTTTCTCCTTATTTCCTCATGTGTTTTTAGGCCACTCAAGCATGATATGAGGAGCATTGCGTCCTGAGTTTCCTCCGGCAGGATTCGCTGAGTCGAATCGTGGTCCCCCCTCTCTGCTGGTTCCTCATGCTTGATCACTCCTCCTCATCCCTTAGCATTATGGGAGGGTAATATGATACCACTACACTAGATCTTCTTGTTTGAGGCCACCGCAATCCATTAGTATCGATATTGCATTTTAATTTTGTATATTTTTTGAGATTGATCAATGCCATTCTTATAGGGTGTCCTGTGAGGATAATACTTGAATGGTGTTGTTGAGAGGTTAACAGATTATTTGGGATGAACACCCATTTAGGAGTTGCGGGAGAGTGGAGTGTTACTTCCTCTATTAAATAATTTGTCTTTGTCATGGAATGTGGTTCTGGTTCCATTGAATCCATCACTTTCTCTATGTCTACCTGACTCCTCTCCTTACACTACTCCTATATGCATCCCCCTAGACAGTCGGATCCTCAAAATCATATTCATGCAGTCTCCTCGACTCCTCCTACATGCGTAGTCTACACTGCTCCACAACCTCCTCCTCCACGCGCAGTCTCCATAGCCCAATGGAATTTTACATAAAGGTGCCCTAAGGTGTAGTAAAAGCGCTTTTGGAAGACTATTTGGGAGCACTAATACCGATTGTACCCCGAGAACCCATCCAACAATGAGATTTTTAACCCAACTACCCTTTGGAGTATAAGGTCCATCTTGGGCAAGGGGTAGTTGTCTTTCAGTGAGGCCCTATTTATATTTCTAAAGTCAGCGTGGTAGCCCGATTTCCCCTCGTCTTCTTTCCTCATCGTAAACTAGGTTTGACAATTCATTCGAATATCTATAATTATAATTCTAGCATCATACATTTTTTCAATTTCTTTCGACTAAAGGTAATAAAAACGTATTTATTCTCCTCTTATTTTTGTTTGAAAGGTTTCTCTGATTTTCCTTAAGGGGAATTTTGTGTTGAATGATGCTAGTGTCATAAGATTTCGTATCTTTGTATCCCCAAGCAAACACATCTCTAAATTCTTTGAACAACTTTATGTATTGCGCTTTATATGAGCGTAGAGGGCAGATAGTTCGATCATCTGTGGTTCTGCTTAGGCCGCCATGTTATGTTCTTCTACATCTGCTCTCATAGGCTCCATTCTGTTCTACACATCATTAAAGTCAAAAAGGTGTTCTAAAGGTGTGAGACCTCTCTTGATTTGTATCATTCTTGCATTGTAAAACTTCCAAGTTCCTAGTCTCCAGGTTGTCAAATAATTTCGTCTAAAAGGATTATCATAAAGATTTATATCAAAAGAATATGTCATTTCTGTTTCTAGTGGATTTGTTCATTATCCAAACATTTTCTTCATGTCAGGTTTTAATGCTGGTGGTTGAAAATGTTTCTTCGATTTTAGGAAATCATCTGTGTTTGCTGCTGCAAACACTTGCCGTTGGCTCATTGTCGTGCACCGGCAGCTCCGTTTAATTCCTTTGTTAAGATGTTCATTTATCCGAGGTAATATTTGAAATTATTGGCATTGAAGGCAAGTTCATTTGCTATATGATTTTGTGGTTTCTGGAATGAAAATGAGTTCATATCTTTCAAAGGTCTTAATAAATCAAGGGCAACATTTCGATATTCTCCAAGTCTTGGATTTTTAAATTAACATTTCCCTTTGATTTGTCTAATGATGAGTTCTAATCTCAGAATCGATATTTTCTAGGCTTCTAGTTGTTTAAGCAACTCAAGTAAGCCAAGGAGCGTGGCTTCATATTCAGCAATATTATTGGTGCATGGAAAATATAGTTTATATGAATAACCTTGATTTGTATTTTGAATCCATACACCTATCCCTAAACTTGTTTTATTAATAAGACCCATAAAATTTTATTTTCCAGCATTTATGCCTCATTTTCATTTTCATCGGTGATTACTACTATTTGTATCCGAGTTGGTGGTAGCTTAGATTTTTCAGACCGATCACTCTTTTTATTTTCCTTTCGTTGAGTGATTTCATCTTCATTGTACAAGATAAAAAAACCTAAACTTGACCGAATGGAATATATTGATACCTGTTTGGTCTATCTATGTTGCTCACCATGTATTTCTTAAGTGGATTCCTATATAATCTTCCGATTTGGTTAAATATTGGGATGGTGGCATATGATCCGGCATTTGGCAGAACGAAAATATAATGGCCGCATATAACCATGTATATAGAGATGCAAAGGAAATAATGCTTCATTTTATTAATAAAATAATGACCTAATAAGCTTAAGAACATAATGGAACAAGCTGTATACTGGCGTATCTCTGAGACAGAGTGCATGCACACAGCTCTGAATCTAAATATAATATTTTAATGCATACATGGAAAGAGGAGGTTGTATATCAAGTCACATCTCTGAGAGAGCAGTCACCCCACTGAATCAGCAATACAGACATGATGGGAGATGGGAGTATTAGGAACTCGGGTAGCGCGATCTCCGAGAAGAGATGGGACGGCCTCAAATTCCCCGAATCAGTTTTACAATGAGGCTCGAGGGCCTATTTATTTTTGAGAAACAATGTAGAATCCGAAACGTCCAAAACCCTAACCGCGAGAGATGAAGCGCTAAAATCAGGCACCCGTTTTCTGTACCAGGTTCAACTCTTGGCGTAATCAGCATCCGATTCCGTTGACGTGCCAATAGTTTGTTAGAAAGATCTATCCGAGGACTATAGTCGTTGGGATGAATTTGATCAGCAAATTGGCCGGTGTTTACACCAAAAAAACGTCGTGTAGGGCCTCAAAATGTTCTCGAAGTTCGTAACCCTTTAAAATCGTTAAAAATAAAGAAAGAAATAAACTTACAAACCGAAATAACTGCCAGGGTTCAAATATGATGTAGGCTACCAATATCCACCGGGATTATTAATGCCCCAACACGGCTCCGAGGCAGACCAACCATGCAATAGTGTGTTGCGTCGAAGCCGAAAACTAAAGAATTGATACGTTGTCCAAATGGAATAGGTGGAGGCCACCGATATCCACTGATCATCTTCCTCCTTAGAAGCAATGGTCTCCATTGCGTTAAGTTCCTCCATGGGGGGGGGGGGGGAATTTTGCTGAATCTTGTGTTGGCACTGCATGGATGTAGTTGTGCCACCACTGCGGCCTAACAAGGATCAAGAAAAAAGTTGTCCATCATCACGTTCCTCTCGTTTCTCGAGGGCACTCGAGCAAGATTGGACAGATCTTCCGCTTCCCCGTTCTTCTTTCCCTTCCGCCATGGGGGTCGTCAGTTGCGAGGCTGAACTCCTTATACCCCCGGCCGCATTGGGGACATGAAGAGAAAAATGTAGGTTATGCTGCACTTTCCGATACCACCGATCCGGATTTTGCGGTGAACGCAAATGTACGTATATAACCATGTATATAGAGATGCAAATAGAAATAATGCTTCATTTTATTAATAAAATAATGACTGCAATAAGCTTACAAACATAATGGAAACAAGCTAGGCGCCGGTAGCGTATCTCCGAGAAGAGATGTGGCGGCCACAGCCTCGAATCCGTGTTAAGCATTGAGGCTCGCAGCCTATTACGTACATAATGGAAATAGATGAGCTAGGTACGGTCGTGGCTATCTCCCGAGAAGAGATGCTCTGCCCCACTTCGAACCGTGTTATGAATACGACATGATGAGATGCAGCGAGCTAGGGAACCGGTAGCACTTATCTCCGAGAAGAGATGTATCGGCTCCCAAATTCCCCTCGAATTGTCTTACAATGAGGCTCGAGGGCCTATTTATTGTTGAGAAACAATGTAGAATCCGAAACGTCCAAAAACCCTAACCACAGGAGATGAAGCGCCAGCAAACTCAGGCGCCTGCTTGGGTAAATTGGTGGTTCAACTTCCTGTGGGCGTAACTTTGGCATCCGATCTCCGGCTGACGCACACACAGCTCGTTAGAAAGATCTATCCGAGGACTATGCTTATCGGGACGAATTTGATCAGGAAAATTTGCTAGCGTCATACCCAAAAAAACGCCATTTAGGCCTCAAAACGGCTCCGGTTCGAGACCCGAAATCATAAAAATAGTAAGTTGTGCCGAAAACTTACAAACCGAAATAACTGGCCGGGGTTCAATGATTCTGATGGGTGGCCACCAATATCCACCCGGATTATTAATGCCCCAACACGGCCCGAGGCAGTGTGACCCGAAAACCTACTATAAATAGTAAGTCATGGCCGTGTCGAAAACTGAAGAATTGATGTCACAGGTCCGTACTGAATAGGAGGCCACCGATATCCACCGATCAATACATCACGTCCATTTTGAAGGCTCCTCAAAATTTGGCTCCCCATGATCTCGATAAAGCATGCTATATTTGGGGAATGTCGTGGCCTACCACCATGTCCACAGACTCTTGAAGCAGATATGAGATAAGTTTACATAAATCTTTGATTAAACCCAAGCATTTGATCATTGAATCAAAGGAATAAATATTTGTATGGTTTAGTAATTTCCAAGCCTAAGCTTTCCATTACTACTTTGGGCATAAGATGGTAAAGCCCGGTGAGTTCAACATAGCATTGTGTAATATCTTATCATGTATATTCAAAACCTATTATTGTAGAAGGGTGATGCTCTCCTTCTTGTATTTTCCTTCAACTTCTCCGGACCAAACAACAACTCGTGGGTTTGTCATCCGTCAGTTTAACGACGTTGTCACTTCTAAGTTCAAGGCTTTCAAAACTTGGTTTTTGTACACTCTTTGGGCTATTTAGGCTAGAGGTATGGTAATTTTGTCTTACAATCTCTTCCCTCAAGGCTGAAAGGAACTATTGATTTTTTCATATTTACATCTTTTTTCAATCGAATCTTTCAACAATCTCCGATTTGGTCAACTTTGTTTGGACTTCCTGGGACAATTTTGTTAGGGCCACTAGTCATGCTGGTCAGCTTTGTTCAAAATTTGGTCAAGCTACTTTTCTTCTTTTGTTTAAATTTGTTTTCAGCAAAATGTTATCTTCCTCGCTACTTTCTAGGCTGATTTTCTATATTTTTCCTAACAAATGTGAGCTAGTGTTTTTATCTTTTAAATTATCTGTTCCTGTTTCTAAGTTCATACTGCTTTGTGTACTTCCATGATTGTATCTTCAAATCCAAACTCTATAATATTTAACTCAAGTGTTTTCATTTTGTTCCGAGGAGAAGAAACTCACCTCTTCGAGGAAGACATCATCCTCACCGGCTCCTGGGTCCAATCAAGTTTAAATGATTTTCTCCCAATCTTTCAATCTCCTTTCTTCCTCGTCTTGATCTACATAGTTTTTTTGGAAGGAGGTCTAATTTGTCAGTCATTGTCCCCTTTGTCTATCTTGATTTTTTCTCTTTCTATAATTTCGTTCCCCGTTTTTTGTTTTGGGGGGCTATTCCGATTGTCTCTCGTCGTGCTTTCAAGATGTTTATCTTTTTCATCATTTCTTCCATCATCCTTTCCTATTTTCTTCGAGATAGATGGAGGAAAGTATCTTCCCTAAATGATACTTTTTTTGTTCCTTACCTTGCTCTTTTCTCTATTAGATTTACCTCCAGCGCAAGAGCCGCCTTTTCAGATGTCTTCCTCTCCAAGGTTATAAGTCTCTTTCTCTCACCGATAATCCATCTCAAGATCCAAGGCTTCAAGATATTTTACTAAGGCCATGCCTTGGGGAGGTTTCTATGTGGTGTGGAAGACATTGTAAACACCGGGTGGAACCTAGTGGAGTAGTCGTGAACACTTCCCTTGATTTATTTTAAGTTTGTCAGTACTCGCTAATATTTGGAGAGGGTTCTTTTTTATTTCCTCTATTTGTTTATGAATGTTTGATGAAAAGAAGGGAGATCATTGATGTTGTTAGAGTTAAGCTTAAACCATTTTTTTACTTCTCTCCTAAACTTTGAGCAAAAATTCTCATTTTAATGGTCTCTTCTTTCTATCTCCATGTAATCAAAGGCATCATTCATTTTATCTACTTGCTATTAAGCAAGAGTAGGTTCATTTCCAATGAAATGAGGAATTTTGGATCAGTAATCATTTGTTAAGGGAACCATGGGTTGTGGTAACACTAGTGGAGCATACCATGTCATTATATCGGGAAGGAAAGGGATTTACAAGGGGTGAATTGACAAGGGAAAGTGGGTCGGAATGGAGGTTTTGGACAAGCAGGGTATGGACTGGAGTGGAAGAAACACTTGGGCCAACAACCGGGTTTTGGAGGCATTTGTTACAAAAAAGAGGCTAAAGTTGTGAAGAAGCTAGGAATCAGAGGGAGTAGAAGGTGAGGCTTTCACTAAAGTTCATGGTAAACCTCATAGCTTCAAACCAGCCTTGGTTTAAATCACTTTGAGATTTGGTTCTAACATGTTCTTTGTATGATGTAAGTCAAAGTGTAAATCCTCTAAGACAACAAGGTTTTCTGGGGACAAGATTTTGTTCTTAAGAGGCTCCTATCAGCACCGATTTTCCAACATTTAGAAGTCGCCATACAAAATCCCCTCTAGATTGTCAACTATCAGAGGATTAGGGTCCTGATGAGATCTAGTGTTGATCCTATGTGAAGCTGCATCGTTTTTCAAAATGAGAGAGGTCAAGCTTTTTAGGGATTGTTTTGGAAAATTTTGCTTCTCACAATGTCTATTCTAGTATACTAGGCTTTCAAACTTCCTCAAGGCTAGTTAACACATTCCTAAAGAGATTCCGGAGACCTAGATGAGTAATAGGCCTAACAAGCCAATGGAGCCGCCGTGGAAACTTTAGCTTTTGTGAAGGTAAAATGTTTATGATTCCACCACTATGTTTATTATGAAGCCAATCAGTCATTTTTGGTTTTTTTCTGAGTTTATATGGTTGCTTGAAAGACTAATGAGTCTATAAAGGATTTTCTAGGCAACTATGAACTTAGTGGTCCCAATCAAGTGATCGCCATTATGTTAGTCCTTGTTTTGATAGATTTGGCTAACCAAAAGACAAGGCAACATCGAACCAATCTTTAGAGTTCCGTGATCTAGTCCTCCTCGTCTTCAGAGAGGATCTTCAAATGTTTTGCAAAGATTTATCTTGTTTGCTTTAAGTATTGATTTTAGACTAGTTATTAAGTGCAAGTGTTTGTTTGGTTTGTTTGTTTGGTTGAATTGGTACGTAGAACATGAAAGGTCTAGGAAAGATAGGTAGAAAGAAGAAGTGTCGTATCTATTGGGAAATGGAGTCAAAACAGTTAGTAATAGGCTCATAAGTGGATATGGGATATCAAAGGGCAAATCTAACTGGCCACAAGATCCTTGTGTTTTTGTGAATGAGATGGACATCAATGATTTGAAAAGAGAGTTTGAATTCTCAACAAAGGAACTTAAAAACATAACTTGAACATAAAGAGGTATTCGATAGACATGGCTAACCATGATTTCTACAAAAACCACACTTTACAAAAATGACTTCAAGACAACTTCTCAAAAATAAAATCTAAGATTCGGGGGAACACCCTATTTCCTCAAAGAGTTTATTTCAAAGTAGGAATTAGAAAACATGAAAGATTCATTGATAATTGCAGTCATAGAAGAGGGAACACCTAACACATATATGATTACAACTATAAAGACTTAAAACAATTGTTCAAGCAGTGGATAAAGGGTATGATCAAAACAAACCTCCTCAATCAGAACAATGGTACTTCAAAGGGAGACTTCAAAAAACAGCTTTTTAGTGGTAGCAAGAGTACAGAAAACTATAAATCCATGCTAGAACCAACTATTTAAACTATTAGAGTAAAATAAACAAGCATGAGGACTCAAAGAGAAAGATTAGAGACTCTTAAATACCTCGTTAAAACATGAAACAAGAAGGATACAAACAGTCTAAGGCAAGCCTGTGAGTCATTTCTTAGCCTAAAATTTTCATCCTAATCGTAGGAAGAATTTATGAAACATAATGAAAACAAGAAAGATAACAAGAGAGTTCGTAATACATCACTAACAACCGAGCTCAAAGATCCAATGATAGAGCCTTCTAAGAACAAGCATGTCAAAACATCATCAAGTTTCCAAGACTTCAATTTCTTTCAACTTCAAACAGACTATGTATTATTTCGTAGACTTTCTCAAGATATTAACCAGTGACCAAATCAACCCTTTACAATGTGCTCCTCAAGGAGATTTTATAAGAAAATGAGGAGGTGGAAGAGTTCCCAGTTGAAGTGTAATTAATTATATCAAATGCTATGTACTCCTAGCCTTGAAAACCATGCAAGGCATAAGGTGAATGCATTGAATTACAACTCGTTTCATTTACTCGTTTCTAATTTTTTAGGCTTACCGGGGTGAAAAAGATTGACTTTAAGGCTCTTCTTATCTTGCAATAACTTCTACTCATTGGGTATTTTTCCTTTGTTTTCGATAACCGTCATATGCCTTAGTCTTTAATGTTGTCAGCTACTTTGGTAGTTGGGGATTCCAATTAGCCCCTATGATGTGGCATTCAAGGTCTTC
Source organism: Pinus albicaulis (assembly GCA_034641835.2). Lineage (NCBI taxonomy): Eukaryota > Viridiplantae > Streptophyta > Pinopsida > Pinales > Pinaceae > Pinus > Pinus albicaulis. The sequence goes on from CM076580.1 coordinate 274,634,814, forward strand.
CTGATCCGATTTATGGATTAGGCCTCCTTGATTCCAGAGTTTATGCCTTTGATCCTTTAAGCTTGATTAACATCTTTAATCTTCTACCTTGCTTTGATCCTCTGCTTTTACGTCGATATCCTTTAATCACCCGATGTTCACCGTGTTTCATATTTGGTGCACAAAGGGTTTGTTGGAGATTTTGTTCAAAACCAATAACCATGACTTATTGATTCCCTAAAAGCATGTAGTTATCACTTTAAAACCATTTACTTTGTACCAAAGGCCATAAGGATCGTCATCCTCGTCAATACTCATAATCATCCGCTGAGGGTTTTTTCTTGAATTTCGTTAAACCTCGCACAAAAAACACATAACGTTATTTAAATCCTATGATTGAGGTTTAACCGCTTAGGAGGTTTTATGGAAGTTTTTCTGAAAGTAAAGTGAGAATGAGGAATTTGTATGTATGAGAAACCCTTGGTGGAAGCAAAACAGTATTTTAAATTTGGAATTAGGCATGAATTGAGGAATGGTGGTTTTGGGAAAACCAAAGCGGCTTTGCGCTCGCGTTTGGGGGTGGCAAGATACTCTTGGAATGTGATTCAATACAATCTGCTGACAAGTGGAAATGAACCGCCATATTGTTTTAAGCAACGATTGGGAAGGGCGGCCAAAAATTATGGATATTGAGTTTAAACCATCGATGGTCGGGGAGATCGAACGGCGTGATAAATGCGATGAACCGAAAGATATATGGAGTACGGCAGTGGGACATAGGTTCGACGCCGCGCTGATAGATCGGTGGTCGTTGGATCTGGTGGAAGGAGCGCAGATTTAACGATTATCATTGAGCATGAAAACTCAATAGTCATAAGGGAAAAATTGGAGTGGGTCCGATACATGGGCCAACGATTTTGTCGCGTAGTGAAAAGTTATTTGGCATAGTGATTTATCAAATGGAAAGTTTAGACTATCAGCAACTCGATCAGTAGGATCTTAAGAAATTCAACGGTCAAGATTAAAGGAAGGAGCAGACAATGTTGAAAGAAGAAAAGGGAGTAGGAAGGTGGATCGAAGGAGAACAAAATTCGATGGCCGTTGATCTCAGAGAGATCAATCTGGTCTAAATTGATTTAAAAATTTATATGTCGGGAATGTGAAATATGAAGGAAAATGGGTTTGTAAGAGGGTTTTTTAAGTCCTTTAGATGCCGATTGCGGGGCCAAGGACGCATAGAAGAAGGTTTAAAGGAAATAAGCCCTTTGGGGCTTAAATGCCTTATAGTGTGAAAGGGTGTTTTTAGGCCAAAATAGGGATTTTCAAGACCAAAATAGGGTCCAAGTAGGTGAAAGAAGGGTTTTGTTTAAAACCACAAATAAGGGGGAATATAAGGTTCTAAAAAGGGTTTTCGATGCTTTGGAGGTTAAAATGAAGGTATTTTGAGGATTTTATGAAGGAAAAATGGGTGAAAATGGAAATGATGGAGAGTGAAAGGAGGAGGAAAATGATGGAAAATGGAATTTGCCAGCTCTTCTTGGCAAACACCGTTCTTTAGGACTAATAAGAAAACAAGAAGAATATTAACTCAAATATTATCATCATAAGACTTCAAGAACTCACAATTTGAACATGAAATTATTTCTCAAGGCTTCCAGTAAGATTTAGGCCACCATTTGGTATGACAAATTTTTATAGGTGGCTAACAAAGGCTCCCACTTGGGGAGGACAGTCAGTTCTTTAGGTGTCCAACCCTAACTATTGATCTTCAAGCGCAAACCAATGCCTTATCCATTAAGTGCCAACTTTCTGCTTCCTTTAGCCGACCTTTCTTTGATTTAATAATATTTGCAGTAATCTAAAACAATGGAATTCCCATCAAAACATCTCTACCTACCCATTTCTAATGATCCTAACATTCTTCTTTCTTTAGAGTGCATTTATACCTAGCAAACTCTCTTCATCAACATTTTATTCTTTTTGAAAATAGGAAACTAATCTTAATTTTCTAATCTTATTCCTCCATGAGTTCAGACATGCTTGAACTCATAATTTCTTTTCTTTTTTCTAATTTAACTACTATCTGGCTGTAGATTAGACTATTGACAGATTTTATTCTCTATATTCTAAAACAAAGAAATTTTAAAAGCACTAAGCTGTGAGATTAAGCAATTTGAATTATTGTTACATCTATGGCATAAAACAAGTTTAACATAGATTTTATTTGCGTAAAAGTAAACAAAATCGTGAAGGCTTAAGATCTGGAAACTAAACATCCTTCATTATTTCTCGATCTCTGCTTTGAATTTGTTTGAGTCAAGTGTTTTCTTCTTTCATCCGGTTCAAGTTTTGAGCAATATTGAAACCAGCTTGTTTTCTATCTTTTGGCTCAAGATTTAATCTAATCTTAGAGCCATTCTCTTTGAGATTCATAGGTTCATATATTGAATTTGTTTGAACCTTTGTTTCTCTTATCTAATCTACCTTATTGATAAGCCAAGATTGTGTTGTTTGGCCGATCTGTTCACTAACCTATCAACAAGAATTAAAAAAGCTAATTAGTCATGATTAGGCTATATGATCAACTAGAAGTGTGTTTTTAGGAGTGGCATTTGAGGCCATGACACTTTCGACTTTGTCTCTCTTTTTTTGGTATGGGGCTGTACCTTTCTTGTTTTTATTTGCCCTCTTTATTTATTGTTTTTGTATTTTTATTTTTATAACTTTTTTTGATTTAAAATGTTCGTACAATGATAATTTACAATGTGAGGCAAAAGCTGGAACCTGCGACTCTTGACAGAATTAATGTTTCGAGACCGCCATCGATGTGACCTCCATAGATCTTCTCCACTCAACTCTTGCAAGAAAAATGCATTATGACCTCCTTAAAGATGGATATAGGTCATTTCCACAAAGTTCTCAAACTTGCCATGTTTTCTTCTTTTCTTCCCTTCTTGAATCCCATTTGAGAACCACATTTCCAACTTGGAAATTGTTTTCCTTAGTCATTTTATCAAATAGAATCTTGATATTTTCTTGACTCAGTTGTGTTCTTTCATAGACTTATTCTCTTCAGACTCAGTAGGTGAATTGTTTGGTTGATTCTTCTCTCAGACATCATTCTCTTCCGCTTACAGACTTCTTTGGAGAGCTTGACTGAACTCCCAACGAGGTTTCGAAGACCGCATCCACAGCATGTACTCGCTGATAGGGGGACATGTTTATTGATCTCTTAGTAGTTAATCTATCAGCCCATAAGGCATGAACCAAATTATCTGTACATGAATTTTGGATTCTTCTCCAAATGCTCTTTGATGATATCGAGGAGGCTTTAGTGATTATTAATCCATTTCCTTGTATAGTAGGTGGAGGCCCAAGGTGATGTGGTATTTGTAACAGAAATCAACCATTCTTTTAGATTTTAAGGCAGCATCATTATCTATGATGATTTTTCAGGACAACCAAATCTGGATAGGATGTTTGTTTCAAGGAACGTGATAATGTCGAGCAGCATTCCTAGATGGTATGGCTTCTATCCACTTGTAAAATAATTGTGGAAGTGAGGATCCAATTATGTTACCGATGAAGATGTGGGTGAATTTCAATGAATTTTAAAGCCCCCATTGTTGAAAGGGTGCCTCAACATGGGATGTATGGGTAAGGAAGCAATTATCTCACATAAAAAATTTGACACTTATGGAAATATACATGACTAAATTTTGAGTGTCTAGGAAAAGGTAAATAATAGTAACCGTATCCGAGGATTTTGTTTGTTGTGGTCTTCCAGAGGCATCCTCCACATTCTCCTTCATGCAGCTCATGCATGATTTTTCCCGCATCATCCTCAAGTAAACATTTAAGAAAAATTCCAACAACATTTTTCCAATATAATACCCTCATCTAATATGCAATAATTCAAAGCCTTCTATTTCAAAAATCTAGCTTTAGTTTTAGACAAAGAAGGAGGGGCATTTAGATATAAAAGCACATAAATGATGTCAACATACCAAGGAGAATTCAAAAACGTTTCTTCAATGAAAGGAGTTAAAGCATCTTTCTATTTCTTCCAACACATCTACCATATTCATATCTAGTGTGCTTGGAAGTTTGACTGCTTATGAGTTTTGCTAATCATTTCTTTTAATTATTTGGTGGGCCTGATTTCTTAAGTCATATTCAAGAATAGTAGCAACTATTTCTCCTTTTACCATCAGGGTCTTGACTTACAATATCCTTGACAATAGTATGTGAACAAAAGCAATTATGTGAGAGTGTAAAATATAGACTCTAAAGTCTTTTAATGCTTTCACTAATGTTAAGGTTTGCTTCTCCATGATGTTATATTTGAGAGGAGCATCTCTTAAGGCCCTACTAAAAAAGGATATTGGTTGTTCTTGCCCCAAATAATTCTTTTAGCACATCGTAGCTATTGTATGTTCGATACAAAAGAAAAGATATAAAAATATTTGTGAAATCTCTGACTAATCAAGATCTGTGTTTGAGTAAGAGCTTGCTTAACTAGTTCAAATGATTGTTTATCTTGTGTAGTCCATTTCACACCTACGTCTTCTTTAAGCATGTTTTTTATGTTCTTTAATGTTCTCACAAGGTTGGGGATAAACCTCCTCAAAAAATTAATCTTTCCAATGAAAGATCGTAATTCTTTGGAGGCTTCAGATGGTTGATTTTAAATCCTTTTAGGGTCTACTTTGGATTCCTCTTTCTGAAATTATGTGACCTCGTTAATTTACCTTCTTGGAGACCAAAGAGGTCTTTTTGGGGTTCAAAGATAAGCCAAATTTCCTACATTTCTCAAAAATTTTCTATGAATCATAAATCTTCATCATTTTTAGAGAAAATGTTTATGTAATCAAGTTAAAATTATTATAAAATAGCCAATATCTTCTGAGAAGGCTAGGTCCATGGCCCCTTGGAAAGTAGCCCCCGCATTCATCAACCAAATGGAATTTTGACATACATAAAGGTGCCCCAAGGTGTAAAAGTAGTTTTGTGTTGATCACTGGGGAGCACTAATACCTCGATTGTACCCTCGAGAACCCATCCAACAACATATTATTTAACCCAACTACCCTTTGGAGTATATGGTCCATCTTGGGCAAGGGTAGTTGTCTTATGGGAGGCTCTATTTAGATTTCTAAAGTCAACGCAGCCCCATTTCCCATGTCTTCTTCCTAACAAAAACTAGGTTTGACACCCATTCCGAATATCTAAGGGTACTATAATTCCAAGATCATACATTTTTTCAATTTATTTCTTTCGACTTCAGCTGGTGCAATAAAACAGGTTTATTCTCCTTAGTTTTTGTTTGAAAGGTTTCGATTTTCCTTAAGGGAATTTTTTGTTGAATGATGATAGTGTCATAAGATTTCAGATTTTGTATCTTACAAGCAAACACATCTCTAAATTTTTGAACAACTCTCTATGTATTGCATTTATATGAGTCGGGGAGTAAAAGTGATAGTTTGATCATCCTGGGTTCTCGTTTAGGTCGCCTATGTTATGTTCTTCACATCCGTTTCCCCATAGGCACCATTTTTGGTTCTTTGGCTACATCATTAAAGTCAAAAAGGTGTGTTCTAAAGGTGAAACCTCTTGGAATTGTATCATTCGTATTGCAACCAAGAATTTCTCTGGTTCAGTTGTCAGCCACCGCTTCAAAAATATTCTCATTAAAGTGATTTGCAGTATCACCGTATTGGCGTCATTTCTCTGCTTCGGATTTGTTTCATTATCCAAACGCTTGGCTAGTTTACCGCCGTATGGAAAAATCATTTTCTCGATTTTAGGAACATCGCGTAAGTTCGTCAAAGGTCAAACACTTTCCTGGTCCTCATTTTCGTAATCATATGTTTGTTTTTGACCTTTATGTTAAGATGTTCATTTATCTCGAGGTAATTACAATTGTCACATCAAGGCAAGTTCATTTGCTGGGACATTTTTTCATTTTTGGAATGAAAATGAGTTCTACATCTTCAGCGTATTTAATAAATCAAGTGCTAAAGATTTTCGATATTCTCTAAGTATTGCCTTTAGCTGAATATTCTCCTTTGATTTGTCTAATGATGAGTCTGCATCTCCTCAGGGATCATTTTCTGGCTTCTAGTTGTTTAAGCAATCGTGAAGTCAAGGGAGCAATGGCTTCATATTCAACAATATTATTGGTGCATGAAAATCTAGTTTATATGAATAACCCTCGATGCAGATGAATCATACACCTATCCTTGCACTTGTTTTATTACAAGACCCATCAAAGTTTATTTTCCAAAGTATTTACTTTCATTTTCATTTTCGTCAGTCATTGATTACTAATGTTTTATGTGAGTTATGGTAGGCTATATTGTTCTGGTGAACTGATCTTCTTTATTTTCCTTTTCTTGTTGAGTGATTTCATCTTCATTGTACAAGATAAAGCGAATCTAAACTTGACCGAATGGAATATATTGGAGAATTGTTTGGTTTATCTATGTTGCTCACCATATATTTCATGTGATTCCCCGTATAATCTTCTCGATTTGGTTAAATACCGGGATGATGGCATAATACATGTCCATTCTGGTGCCCTCTCGAACTTTGGCTCCCCATGATCTTGATAAAAGCATGCCATATTTTGGGGGAATGTCGTATACCACTATGTCCATTACTAGACTCTTAGCAGGATCTCGAGATAAGTTTACACATAAATATTTGACAACCCAAGCATTTGACTCGCTTGAATCAAAGAAATAAAAATATTTGTATGGTTTAGTAATTTCTAAGCCTAAGCTTTCCATTACTACTTTGGGCATAAGATTATGTGAAGCTCCAAGAGTCTATAATATGGCATTGTGTAATATCTTATCATGTATATTCAAACTCCACATGTATGTACAACTCCTTCTGGTATTTTCCTTCAACTTTTGGACCAAACAACAACTCACAGTTTGTCATTTATCAAGTTTAATAATGTTGTCACTTCCTAAGTTCAAGGCTTTCAAAACTTGGTTTTTGTACACTTCTTTGAGTTACTAGTTTAGCTAGAGGTATGGTAATTTTATCTTTGCAATCTTCTGTTGGCCGAAAGGAACTATTGATTTTGTCATATTTACATTTGTTTTTTCAATTTAATTTTTTCGCAATTCTCGATTTGTTGAACTTTGTTTGGATCAAGCATTTGGGATACTTTAGGGCCACTAGCCGAAGTGCCAGGCTACTTTGTTCAACATTTGTCAAGCCGCTTTTCTCTTTGTTTAAATTTTTTTCTTAGCAAAAAATGTTGGCCTTCACGCTAGGTCACATTTTCCGTATTTTTCCTAACAAAAGAGAGCTAGTGTTTTTATATTTTGAACATCAGTTCCCTTTGCTTCTAGCAGGATCATACTATTTGTGTACTCTCCATGATTTACCAAACCCAACCTATAATCTTCTAATCCCTCATAAGTGTTTTTCATTTTGTTCCAAGGAGAAGAAACCTTTGTTCTTCTTCGAGGAAGACATCATCCCCACCGTCCGATCCAATAAGGTTTAAATGATTTTCTCCCAATATTTCAATCTCCCTTTCCTCGTCTTGATCTACAAATTTTTGTTGAAAGGGAGGTCTAATTTTTGGTCATTGTCCTTTTGCCTATCTTGATTGTTTTCTTTCTATAATTCTCGGGTTCCCGTTTATGTTTTGGGGTTGTTCTCGATTATTCTGCTGAAGCCAAGTATGCTTATCTTTCATCATTTCTTCCATCTTTCCATTTTCGAGATAGATGTGGAGGGTGTAGATCCTCCTGTAACGATACTTTCCTTCATTCCTCATCCGTTCTCTTTTCTCTATTATATTTACCTCCACATCAAGAGCTCCCTTTTGCATGTCTTCTCTGCTGTTGGTGGCCTCTTTCTCTCACCGATAAGCCATCTCGCATCCTAGCCTCTCGTGATATTTTACGTCATGCCCTTGGGAGGTTTCATGTGATGGAAGGGTATCAGAACACTATTAAACCTAGTGGAGTAGTCATGAACACTTCCCTACTTTTTAAGTTTTCTGCATCATTAATATCGAGAGGGCTTGATTTCCTATCCGTTTATGAATGTTTGATGCAAGAAGGGACTACTATTTTGTATAAGCTTTAAACCATTTTTTTACTTCTCCTCCTAAACTTTTGAGCAACAATTTCATTTTAATAGTCTCCTTCTTCATCTCCATGTAATCAAAGGAATTATTCACTTTATCTACGTGTTGTTACAAGAGTAGGTTCATTTCCAATGAAATGAGGAATTGGATTGGTAATCATTTGATAAGGAACCGTGGGTTTTGGTAACACTAGTGGAGCATACCATGCTTTCCATGGTCGTGGAAGGAAAGGTGGATTTACAAGGGGTGAATTGACAGAGTGGGAAAAGTGGGCTGGAATGGAGTGTTTGACAAAGGGTGGTATGGATTGAGTGTAAGAAACATCTGGGCTAGAAAATTGGTTTTGAGCAGATTGTTGCTAAAACGAGGCTAAAGTTGTGAAGAAGCCGGGAATCGGGAGGGAGTAGAATGTGAGTTTCTCACTAAAGCTCCGTTGAAAACTCTGCGCTAAAATCCCGCCTGGTTTAAATCACTTCCGAGATCCGGGTTTTGAATATGTTCTTTCGTATGATGTGTTTTATAAAATCCTCTAAGACAACAAGGTTTTCGTACGCATTTTGTTCTTAAGAGGCTCCTATCGGTTGTACCGATTTTCCCGCATTTAGAAGTCCGCCACAAAACTTTCCTGATTATCAACCATTGTGGAGGATTATAAATCAATAGAGATCTGTGTTGATCCTATGTGTAGCCGATTGTTTTTTCAAAAATGAGAGAGGTCAGTTTTTAGGATTGTTTAGAAAATTTTGCCTCTCACAATGTCTATTCTAGTATGAGACTAGGTTTAAACTTCTCAAGGTCGTTAACACAGCCTCTAAAGAGGACTGAGACCTGAAGGAGTAATAGGCCTACCGGGGCCAATGGAGCGCTAAGTGGAAAATTTTTTAGCTTTTTTGTGAAGGGAAAATTTTTTATGGTTCCACCAATTATGTTTATTATGAAGCCAATATTAAATATTTTTGGGTTTTTCCGAGTTTCATGGTTGTTTGAAATACTAATGAGTCTATAAGAGTTTGCTAGGAACCATGAACTTAGTGGTCCCACCGTGATCGCCATTGTTAAACTCAGCTTTATTAGATTGGTTGAACTAAAAGAAGGGCACACGAACCATGAATATTTATAGTTCCTGAAAGATCTAGTCCTCTCCGTTCTCGCAGAGGGATCTCTCAAATGTTTTGTAAATATTTACCTTGCTTGCTTTTAAGTATTGATTTCTTAGACTAGTTATTAAGTGCAGTTTGTTTGGTTTGTTTGTTTTTGGTTGAATTGTACACAAGAGAACAAGAAAGGTTCAGGAAAGATATGTATAAAGAAGAAGTGTCGATCATTGGGAAATGTAGTCAAAATGAAGTTAGTAATAGGCTCATATGGATATGGGATATCAAAGGGAAAATATAACTTGGCCAATGTGATCCTTAGTTTTTGTAAATGAGATGGACATCACGATTTGAAAAGAGAGCGGCTTGAATTCTCAACAAAGGGAACTTAAAAACATAACTTGAACATAAAGAGGTATTTGATAGATAGGCCAACCATGATTTCTTAAGTAAAACCACACTTCTTAAGCAATAATGACCTCAGTGATAACTTTCAAAATAAAATCTAAGATTTGGGGAACACCCTATTTCCTCAAAGACTTTATTTCAAAAGGAATTAGAAAACATGAAAGATTCACCGATAATCGTAGTCATAGGAGAGGGAAAACTAACACATCTATGATTACAACTATAAAGACTCTTAAAACAATTTTTTAAGTAGGATTAGGGTATGATCAAACAGCACTCCTCAAGAATCAGGAACAATGGTACTTCAAAGGGAGACTTCCAAAGAATATAAGTGCCAGACAAGCAGAGAAAACCATAAATCATGTCAGGAACCAACTATTTAAACTATTAGAGAAATAAATACATGAGGACTAAAGATAAATATTAAAGACTCTAAAATACCAAAGAGAAGAAAACATAAATGCTGAAGGATAAAATGTGTCTAAGGTGCTTCCAGAGTCATTTCTTAGCCTAAAATTTTCATCCCATCGTGAGTAAGAATTTATGACACATAATGAAAACAAGAAAGACAATCAAGATGTACTGTAATACATCACCAACAACCGCTTAGGGATCCAATGATAGAGCCTTCTCAAGAACAAGCATGTCAAAACATCATCAAGTTTCCAAGATTTCAATTTCTTTCAACTTCAAACAGACTATGTATTATTTCGCAGAGTTTCAAGGATACAACTAGTGACCAACCAACCTTTTACAACAACATGTCTTTTAAGGAGATTTTATAAGAAAATGAGGAGGTAAGAGTTCCTGTGGTTGAAGTGTAATTAATTCTATACTAAATACAACTCCTAGCCTTGAAACCATGCAAGGTATAAGAAGGAATGCATTGAATTACAACCCCTTTCATTTACTCGCTTCTGATTTTTTAGGCTTAGTGGTGCAAAAATATTGACTTTAAGGCTCTTCTTATCTTTACAATAACTTCTACCCATTTTCATTGGGATATTTTCCCTTGTTTGGTATAACTATCATTCCGCCCTTGGTCTTTGCACGTTGTCAAGCTACTTTGGTAGCTGGGGATTCAATTAAAATTTTTGCGATGGGTATCTTATATCTTCGGATCTGATTTTATGGATTATAAATTTATCTCAGAGAGTTTATGCCTCCTGATCCTTTAAGCTTGATTAGCATCTTAATCTTCTTCCTTGTTTTCATCCTATGTTTTTAATGTCAATGTTTATATCCTTAATCGCGCTCAACGTTCACCGTGTTTTTTTTTCGTTATGCGGCAGAGGGTTTGTTGGAGTTTTTGTTCAGAAACCGATAACCATGACTTATTGATTCCCTAAAAGGTAGTAATTATCACTTCTCTTAAAACCCTTTATTTTGTACCTAGTGCTGTATGACTGCCACACCCACACAACACTATAATCATTCAAGGGGAGGGTTTTTTCTTGAATTTCATTAAACCTACACAAAAACCACACAACTATTTAAATCAGGATTGAGGGTTTGGTCCGCTTAGGAGGTTTTATGGAAGTGTTTTAGAGCAGTTGGAGTATGGAGGAATTTAAAGAGAGTGAGAAAAAAACTTGGCGGAAGCGTAAATAGGGTTTTAAATTTGAATTAGGGTATGTAAATTTGAGAATGGTGGTTTTGGGAAAACATGGCGTGGTTTTCGTGGCAACGTTTGGGGGGTGGGTATTACCTTTTGGAACGTGATTCCATATAGCGGTTGACATGTGGAAAATAAAATCGCCCATATCGCGTGCTAGCGCGGGGCAGGGAGGCCAAAATTGCATGATATTGAGTTTAAACCGTTGGATGCATCGAGATCGAATACGTTGATAAAACGTGATGAATCAAAAGATGCATGGAGGACAGGGTGGGACATAGTATTCGACAATGTGATAACGTCATTGATCCGGTGAAGGAGCACAGATCACGCCATCATTGAGCGCAACCTAATAGCCGCAAGGGAAAATTGAGGTCCATAGCAGCTAAAGAACTTTGTTGCGTAGTGGAAAACATTTGGCGGAGTGATTTATCAAATGGAAAGTTTATACTATCGTGTTAAATCCCCGAATGTAGGATCTTAAGAAATGCACAACAGATTAGAGGAAGACCGGGATAATGTTGAAAGGAGTAGCAAGGACGAGGAAGGTGATTATAGAGCTGGCTGATGGTCGTCGATCTATAGAGATCAAAGGCCTAAATTAAGCTAAAAATTTATATGCCGGGAATGTGAAATAGAAGGGGAAAAGGGGTTTGGAAGAGGGTTTTTAAGTCCTTTAGCGCCCGATTGCGGGCCAAGGACGATATAAGAAGGGGTTTAAAGGAAATAAGCCCTGTAGCTCTAATGCCTTATAGTGTAAAAGGGTGTTTTTTAGGCCAAAATAGGATTTAAGACCAAAACAGAGTTCCGATAGGTGAGTAGTTTTTTTTTTTTTTTTAAAACAAAATAAGGGGACAGTATGGTTCTAAAAAAGGGTTTTGATGTTTTCTGGAGGTCAAAATGAAGGTATTTTGAGGATTTTATGGAAGGAAAAATGGTGAAAATGAACACAGAGTGAAAGGAGGAGTGAAAATGATGGAAATGGAGTTTTGCCAGCCTTTTCTCTTGGCAAACAAGAGGGTTCTTTAGGACTAATAGTGAAACAAGAGGTGAAGATTAAATCAAAGGGTAATTATCATCATAAGACTTCAGAACTCACAATTTGAACATGAAATTGTTTCTCGGTTGGCCTAAAAAGATTTAGCCACCATTTGGTATGACAAATTTTTATAGGTGGCTAACATAGTGAGCAAATAAAAGCTTACAAATTGTATAACCTTGTCATGAAGAAGACAATCATTAGGCAGAGATGTTGTGTTCAAAGAACAAGAGTCATGGAATGGGATTGTAGACACACTAACCGATGCTCCTTCCAACACCATTATGAGGATGTTGTAGAAGAAGAGGAGCAAAGAATAACCAAGAGAACAAGACACCATACAAAGTCACACCAAGAAGGACTCAAGATTTTTAGAGCGCATGGGATCTTCTCTGCGTATCCATAGATTAGAATTCTCCAAGCAAGAGAATCAGTAATGAATCAAGTAATAGTAAGAAAAATATGAGAAGTCCTGAAATATATTTATGATGATTGATGTTGTTCAAATTTTTAATTGTTGAGATTCAACCTTCATTTGAAGAAGCAATCGTAGATGAAAATTGTCCGCAAGCTATGGATGAAGAGATGAATTCAATTATGCAAGAATGATACATGGCATTTGGTTGTACAAATAACAAAAAACGATAAAAAATATCATTGGTGTGAAGTGGGTGTATAAGACTAAAGTGAATGAGAAAGGTGAGATCGACAGATGAAGTGTAAAAGACTTAGAAGTTGCAGTATTCTCACAAAGAATCGGGAATAAACTGGGGAAACATTTTTTCCGCAGCTAGATTGGATATCAGAAGAAAGCCCTAGCTGGCTAGTCACCAACAAGTGGGAAAGTAAATCGATGGATACAACCGTCTTGAATGGAATTCTAGAAGAAGAAATCTATGCAAGAGCTCAAAATATGTGGTTTAAGGAAAAGAGGATAAAGTTTACGATTGAAGAAAGTATTTATGATCAAGTAAGTACCTAGTATATGTGGTATTGGCAGACCGATGTTACATGATCAAGAATGATTTTGCGTAAGAAAGAATTGAGCCTACCTTATACACAAAGGTAAATGACATGAAAGATTTTGATGGGGCTATTTATATGTCGATGATATGATTTTGGCTAAAAGTGATCTTGAGATAGATGAATTTAAAGCAACCTATGATGAAATAATTTGAGATGGTAGGATCTAGGTCTCATATATTTTCGGCATTGAAGTTTATGAAATATGAAAAGGTATATTTATTTGCCAAAATAAGTATGCAAAAGATTTTGTTGAAAAGATTAAGGATGGATAATTCCAAACCTCTACCTACACTAACAGAATAGGTACAAAAGCTACAAGGATGATAAGGAGGAGCAAGCCAATCCAACTCTATTCAAAAGATTGCTGGTAGCCTCATGTATCTCATAGCTACAAGACTAGATATTATGCAAAGAGTAAGTTTGATTTCTAGATTTATGGATACTCCAAAAGACACATTGGAGTGTTGAAAAGAATTCGACATACATAGTGTAGGAACTAAAGATTATGGCATAATGTATGCAAGTATTTAAAAGAAAGAATTGATTGATATACAGATAGTGATTTTGCAAAGTTTGATGATCGAAGAGCACATCCAAGCTATGTGTTCCATCTTGTCTGTGAGTGATAGCATGGGTATCTAAGAAGCAACCTGGTCAGACATTATCATCACAGGTTAATATGGTAGAAAAAAATTCAAAGAGCATGTCAAGCAAAGATGTATAAGAAGAGTATTGGCGACCTAAGAAGAAACAAGGATCAACAATGACATAATCGTGACAACACATCAGCGATTGCACTATCCAAGAATAGTGTGTTTCCATCAAAAGAGCAAATATACTGATATTATATATCACTTATCTCGAGAACTTGTGAGCAATGGAGAAGTTCACTTGAAGCCTGTAGAACGAGTGATCAATTTGGCTAATATCTTTACAAAGCCATTAGTAGTAGATTTGTTTGAGTTTCACAAAGAAACTTGGAGTTGTAAGCCCAATCGAGACATAGACTCACAGCATGTTTGAGTTGTCATGAGTTATGTTTTAGTTTAGCGGTCGTAATTAAGGGGGTGTTGTAATATATAATTACTCGCATGCGAAGTTAGACAAATAGTTAGGTGAATTAGTTGAGTTGAGTTATAGACAACATTTGGTGAGTGAGTTAGAGAGTGAGTTAAGCAAGTTGATCAAGTTTAGTTATGTGTGGAGAGAGGTAAAAATGTCAATTAGTTAAATACCTCTTCATGGGTTCATTGTATCTGGGCTTTATGTTTTAGAGTGATTTAGATTAATCAAGAGCCGCAACTCATTGTTTCATGTGTGAAATATTTATGTTAACTCTGTGTGATTAACCTTGGCTATCCAACAAGCCATTTCAAAATCGCATTCAAGGCTCTCATCCGCACTGTGGTAGCTAGTAAAAATAATTTCAATCTGATTCAACACATCAATTTGTGACACCATAGCTTGGAGGAAAGTGCCACGTTCAATTAACTGAGAACTCGTGAGGTCAATAGGACTAAGGGTTACCAATCAACAAGAGGAGAGATGCCAATTTAGACCTCGGATAAGGGTTTTGATACAGTGGCCGTGTTCAACGAACTCAATGAGCCTCCATCTATATTTCGTTCACCTTTGGACATTTTATCCCATCGTAGCCCATCTCCATCCAAGGTAGTGCATAGATAAATGGATTCTACTCATATGCATGCACATATATAGAAGCCTATTGCAGAATCATTAATAATCCACTAGTACATCAATTAATCATGACCAAACAACATGTGATCATTGCGCTGAAGGGATTTTGAAATATAAATTGAGAAGAAACGTTGCATCGATTTGTAAGTTAAAATACAGAGACAATAGTTCTAGTTATGGCTTAGATTTAGATTTAGAGGGACTGTCTATTACATTGTTTTATATTGTTGAAGACTTTTTTTCATATATTTATTATTAAAAAGAAAATGCTAAGGGAATGGCTGAGATTTGATATTTTAGGCCATTCAAAGAGGAACAATCCTTTGCTTTTTGGAACCTATGCTGACATTCAAGAGGAAGAATTGAATATATGGACAAACCGTAATTGCTTCAAATTCTAGTATGGTTATGTTCAACTTCTATGATCTGGCATATAAGATAAGATGAAGAACAAGATTTATCTCTAAATATGATTGGTTATTATTTGCAAATCCTCTAACTCTCTAGTTGATTATTTCTTTGATAGATGATACTACCAATATGAAACTTGAAATTCAAACTTCAGAGACTAGAAGTTCCCTGAGAGAAATTTTCCCTCAATGTGTGCTCTTCTCTCTTCCACCCCGATGCTGCTTTTTCTGTTGCAAAACAATCTACGTCCAACTAGAGATCTTCCCAAAAAAAACTTTAATCTGCTTCCTCTTCCTCTGGAATCACTTGATTTGGAGAGATAAAAATTTTCTACCCCACTCAGAAAAATCGAACCTCCACAAGTAACTCGACCTCCTAGTAGAATGACTACGCTTCCCTTGGGAATTTCGGCTTGTTGCCCACACTGAGCAAAGAAATTCCTTCTTTTTACCTCTGATATCTCCAACTAATCAACTACGCTGTGATACCGTGTGAAAATTCCAAACCATAATCCTATTGCAACAACTAAAAATTATTCTCCTAATTGTTAATTTTATTTAACAATTTATTTGTTGTTTGCTACGAAAAATACTGAATAAATCACACTGCAATCTACAAAAATAAAACTGCGGAGAATAAATTCTAGAAGAAATGTTAGCACACACACATAAAATTAACACGTTTATTTTTAGACAACAGTCCCTGGAGAAGCCCAATTTGGGAAAATCAGTTTAGTACTGAGGGTTTTTTTTAATAATAAACACTGAAATTCTGAGTACAATATTGATCTGAATGGAGTATGTTAGTGTTGTTATGCCAATTAATCATTCAGATTATACATTCAATGTCTTATGTGTGCTTAAGGGGTCAAGGTTTCTTGCAAACTATCAAGTCTCATATGTGTTTTTCATGTCAATTTAGTGAGCAATTTAACATAAAAACAAGAGATGAAAAACAATAATAAAGGTACAGAACATCACCATACATAACATTAACATAGGTATTTGATGAAGGAGTTCACCCCTCCTAGGCCATATCTCCTTGGTCCAACTTCCGTGGCTTGGGCCTCTATATTATGCTCAAATTTTCAAATTGACCTGCTTAAAATGCTCCTTTACTCCTGTAACCTGCTCCAGTGAGTCCAGAATGGCTCAAAATGGTCAGTTAGCCTCTTTCTGAGCCTGAATTGGTCGAAAATGGCAAAAGCTATGCCTCTTCAATATTCTCCACTATCTTAGGCCCTAAACTAGTTAATTGTAGCCAAAACTAGCAGTTTTTCCAAATCTGTAGGTCCTCCAATTAAGGTTAAGTGGATTTATTGCACTAATTAAGTGCAGTTTAAGCGCTAATTATGCGCTTAATTTAATCTGCATTAAATTTTGGATTAACGCTAATGAACATGATTAATGGTTAATAAAACGTGTTTAAAGTTTTATAACTCCACGCTTAACTGTTTCTCTACTGGTGGTTATAGCATGTGGTCATGTGAACTGGGTTTTGGCCCCCAACTTACCCCACTGTTACATTGGTTTGAATTTAAATATAAACCAAAGACCATGTATTGTAAGGACTATGGTGTAGGCGAAACGACAGCTCATGGCTTAGTGTGGTGGGAGGTCATGGGGTCGAATCCCGATGCCTCCATTCGGAATTTGAACAAAATTTTTACCACATATTTCGACCTTAGGGGGGCACGTGGTGGCCTCTAGGCTTTCCACATGTTATCACCCGATTGGATTAAAATTGACCAATAAATAATCGACACATCACCCACCATCTGGACTAGTGACATGCTGCCACTTGGAAGCTTCCCATTCACCTGTAGAAAATGCCAAAAAATGACCCTGAACAATTAGCATGCCACATCAATAGTATGGATTGCTGACTGGGCATCTGACTGTCTTTTTTTTTTTTAATTACCTATTTTTCAAAGCAGACATAAGTCATTTTCAGGAGCATACGACGACCATTTTTCATTAAACGAAGTGCGCCAAATTCAGAACGACGAGAACTAAATGGTTATTCAGGTTTCGATCCAATTTGATAATTTTATTTTTTAGCATAAAACTGAGCCCCTGATCATTCCTCACCACTAGAAGCTTTTGGATCCAAAAATATCGTATTCAGTTGTTGATTTGTTCCTTTAAGCCCCACTCGAAGATAGTTGACACTTCTTTTTGTCGATGTCCTTGTCTCCTGTCAAGTATTATGTCTTGTTGTAGCTCAACAAAGAAATTTGGAGAAAAATATTCAATAGATGACATTTGGACATTCTCTCCTTGATATTTAATCAAAGGAGGCTCATACAATCTCAAATTTTCAACATTAACAACTGAATAAATTTGCATGTGTGAAGGAAAATCAAGCTTGACGGAATTGTTACCAATATTTTATACAATTTTGAAAGGACCATATCGGATTGGTTTCAGTTTTTTACCTTCTCCTTGAAGCCTTTGCTTGCTAATGTGAAGCCAAAATTCATCTCCAAATTGAAAATTTTGATCCACCAGATGTTTGTCAAGCCTCGCCTTGTACTTGCCTTGACTTTTCTGTAGTTTCTCTTGCATTCCTTGATGAATCAACTGAATTTTCTCAATGAATTTCTTTGCTTTATCCATGTCGCTATGTCCATCGATAGCTACATCTTTTCCAAAGATGAAATCCAATGACGACTTTGGCAAGTAACCAATACATGCCTCAAATGGCGATGTTTGAGTAGAAGAATGTTTTGCACGATTGTATGCATGATGAATGTAATGAAATTGTTCATCCCACAACTTAGGATGTTTGCTGCAATATAATTTAAGAAGATGAATGATTTTTCTATTAACCACCTCACGCTGACCATATGTTTGTTGATGAAAGGCTGTACTCTTCTCCAACTTAGTGTCCATCAAGTCCCACAAACTTGACTAAAAATTCCCAACAAATCGGAATCTCGATCACTTACGATAGATGTAGGCAACCCAAAATCAAACCATACACTTTGAAAGAAAATATGAGTTGTTTGTTCAGTTGTAAATTTATTTTTACATGGCATTGAAATACACATTTTGTTGAACCTATCCACAACTGCAAACAAATAATCATAACTTATTTTCGACAAAGGAAGACCTCCTACAAAATCCATTGAGATACTCTCCCGTGGACATGAAGGAACCAGACGTGGTGTGTAAAATCATAGCTTCCTATTACTAGTCTTACTTACTACACATAAAAACCAACCTTTAATAAAACATGACACACTTTCAAGCAGACGAGGCCAATAACAATACCTCTAAAGATTTTCCACTATTTTTCTTACACAAAAATGTCCCACAATAAGACAAGTGTGTGCTTCCCTTGTGACATTCACTCTCTTACCCTGTGGAATACAAAGCTTTCCAAAATGATAAAACAAGTTATTAAGAACATGATAATCTAATTCCCCAACTTGGAGACCTTGACTCATGTTTTCATAAAAATCTTGAAAGTCATTGTCAAATGCATACTGTTCAATGAAACTTTCATGTAAAACAAAAGTATTCTTGAGTAAAGTAGCTGCATTTATAATAGGCCTAGAAAAAATATCATCAACATTGTTGTATATACCTTTATTATACCCGATGACCAAGTGGAATTGCTGCAAGAATCCCATCCATCGAAAGTGCCTTGACTATTTCAATTTGGTTTGTGATTGCAAGTATTGCAACGGTTAGTGATCAGTGTGAATGATGGTTTCCTTTCCCATCAAATAATGTTTCCATTTCTTCACACTTTGTACCAACGCATACAACTCCTTCTCATATGTAGGATAATTTATTACTGCACCATTAAACATTTTTGAATGGAATGAAATACGCTTACCATATTGTAAGAGGACTGCACCCATGGCATAGTCACTTGCATCTGTGTGAATCTCAAAGGGTTGTCTCAAGTCTGGTAATGATAATATTGGAGCTGAATTGATCTTTTGTTTCAAAGCATCAAATGATTTTTTCTGATTGCCTCCCCACTGGAAGATTTTCTTAACACTTGTCAATGCATGTAACAGAGCTGCAATAGAGGAAAAATTAATAATGAACTTCCTTTAATACTATGTTTCCCCTAGAAAACTTCTTACCTCCATGACCGACTTGGGTGTAGGAAAATTCACAATGAACTCAACTTTATAGGGGTCTATCTTTAGCTCACCTCCTCCAACAATGTGTCCCAAATACACTAAAGAAGTTTTTCCAAATTCACATTTCAACATTTTAAAAAACAATTGCTCTTTTCTCAAGACATCAAACACCTTGTTCACATGCATGAAATGTTCTTCTCATTATTTTCTGAATATAAAAATATCATCTAAGTAGACAATGACACACTCATCTAGAAATGGTCTTAATACATCATTCATAACTCTCATAAAAGTAGTTGGAGCATTGCAAAGACCGAAATGCATAACAAGCCACTCAAACAATCCTTGTTTAGTTTTAAATGCGGTCTTCCATATGTCCTCTTCAGCTATTCTAACTTGATGATAACCACTTCTTAAATCTAACTTAGTGAAATAATTTTCATACCTCAATTGATCAAGCAAATCATCAATCCTTGGGAGTGGATAACGATTCTTTATTGTGATTTTGTTGAGTGCATGGAAATCCACACACATGCGCCATGTACCATCCTTCTTGGGTACCAATAAAATTAGTGAACCACATGGTGAGGTAGATGAATGAATGATGCCTTTATTCAAAAATTCTTGGATTTTCTTCTTGATTTCTGCACATTCTATTATTGACATGGGATACATGCCAATGTTAGGGAGTGGAACATCCTGCTGCAACTGTATCTCATGTTGGATTCCCCTCTTGGGAGGAAACCACTTTAGCACTCGAAACATCTCGCCATGATGACTTATCGCATCAAAAAAATTAGATTTTAATCTATCATCACAACCTTCAAAAGATTCAAAATCCTTATCATTATTTTATTTTATCATAAGAAGCACACAATTTTTTCTTGAGTTTACTAGTCTCTTCATTTGCCCAAAATTAACCAAAGAGAGGTTTAGCTTTTTGCGATGAGCTCTCACAATATATTCCACCCCATATTTGAACAAGTGGTACTTTTTCTCATGGAGATAGAAGAATGATTTCGTGTCATAGAGATATGGGCTACCCAAAACAATTCTAGATATGTCAAGCCATACAACATCTAACTCAACTTCATTAATAAAATTGCAGTAATTTCAAACTGGAAAATGCATTTTCTTGTAACCTGTAAGTTTGTATATTTCGTTATCCAAACTAATGGGTATGGATTATGATGAGGTAAGGTTTCAAGGTTCAGCTTCTTAACTAAGTCTTCAGAGAGTAAGTTCGCTTGAGACCCATTTTCAAATAGTGTGTTAATTTTTGTATGTTTTGAGATCACTCTTACATGAAACAACTCTATTCTTGCTTCTTCATTTGGAGTGTTATTTACAATTTGAGGAACTAGTACTTGCTATGGCTTCTTTTCCCTTTGTGAAAATGGATGCAATTTTAGTCTCATCTCCTGAATCAGATCTAAGATCCTGTTGTGTGGTAGCAATTGTCTTTGTTTTCCCCTTATTGTTGAATTTCTTAGGCCTCAATTCTGGATGAAGTTTCCAACAATGGGCTTCATCCTGGCCCTCTTTGGAATAATTGGTAAATGTGTTTTTCTCCCCTTCTTTCTTAATGGATGCATTCTTATTTTGTTTACCCTTGAAACCCTTTTCTTTTCCACCACCCTTGAATGGTTTCTTTTTACCTTTATCTTGTACAATTTTCCCTCTTGCCTCAAGGTGTGTAGTTTGCACACAGACCTCATC
Source organism: Pinus albicaulis (assembly GCA_034641835.2). Taxonomy (NCBI): domain Eukaryota; kingdom Viridiplantae; phylum Streptophyta; class Pinopsida; order Pinales; family Pinaceae; genus Pinus; species Pinus albicaulis. The sequence goes on from CM076580.1 coordinate 274,656,021, forward strand.
CAAACTAGTGGGATTAAACATGAGGATGGTATGTTTCAGGTAACTATGCAATCCACCTATGTACTTCAATAAAGTTTCTTGGCTATGAAAATCAACTCGTATCATAAGAGCTCTTCTCCTAAACTTATGATTATAATCTTGAACACTTTGACCTTTCAATTGTCTAAAATTTTGCCAACTCATAATAGCTTTTTGCATGTAAGCTAGAGGAAAGAATTCCCTTTTAATGGCAACAATAAATTTGACCAAGACATTGAGATCTTACCATGTTTCTTAATCTCCTCTTGTGTCTTTGCTTCCCACCATACAAGTCCCGATCCCTCCATTCTCAAGGAAGCCAATTGAATATTTATGTCATCTTCTTGAAGGTTCTGAATTATGAAATAAACCTCCAATTGATGAATCCAATTATCCACCTTATTTGCATTCACTTCACCATTATACATTGGAAGCTCAAACTTAATATCAAGTTTAATAAAAGGTGATTTACCAGCTCCTTTGGAAGTATGTGTATGAACAAATGGAAGAGTTGTGGTAGTGGAAGATGATATCGAGGAAGGTGAAGATGGTGGTGATGATGGTGGAGTGGATGGTGGCTTCTTGCCATCTTCATGGCCTCCTTCTCCTAGAGAACCCTATCCTATTGGAGGCCTTGAACTCTCTCCTTGCATCTTACATTCCTTTCCTCATAGAGGACTTTAACCATCTCAGTCATATCAAAGAATGTCTTCCTCAATGCTCTCTCATATTTTGTCATGATAGGTTCTCCTTCATGAGACATGTTCACTGAAGACTCAACTTCAACTTGAGGATGTGCTGGTGTTGAAGACTTTAGAAACATTTCCCTTCTTCCTCTTGACCCAACTGCAGGGCTCTCAACCGGCTTCCTTCCTCCTCTTTTGAGTTTTAATCTTGTAAGCATGACACAAACTTGCAAACAATTAGATCCCTTCTTGCACAACAAAACCTAATGAACTTGAGCTCTAATACCAAAAATGATCTAAATGGAGTATGTTAGTGTTGTTGTTTTAATTACTCATTCAGTTTATACATTCAATGTCTTATGTGTGCTTAAGGGGTCAAGGTTTCTTGCAAATTATCAAGTCTCATGTGTGTTTTTCATATCAATTTGGCGAGAAATTTAACACAAAAACAAGAGATAAACAATAACAATAAAAGTACAGAACATCGTCATACATAACATTAACACAAATATTTGATGAAGGAGTTCACCCCTCCTGAGCTACATCTCCTTGGTCTAGATTCCATGGCTTGGACCTCTATATTATGCTCAAATTGTCAAATTGACATGTTTACAATGCTCCTTTTCTCCTATAACCTGCTCCAATGAGTCCATAATTGCTCAAAATTTCTAGGTAGCCTCTTTCTAAGCCTGAATTGGTCGAAAATTGCAAAATTTATGGCCTCTTCAATTTTCCCCACTATCTTAGCCCCTAAACTAGTTAATTGTAACCAAAACTGGCAGTTTTTCCGAATTTGGAGGTTCGCTAATTAAGGTTAAGTGGAGTTAGTGCACTAATTAAGTGCAGTTTAAGTGCTAATTATGCACTTGAGTTAATCCACATTAAATTTTGGATTAGCGCTAATGAACAGGGTTAATGGTTAATAAAACATGTTTAGAGTTTTAAAACTCCGCGCTTAAATATTTCTCCGCTGGTGGTTATAGTATGTGGTCATGTGAACTGGGGGCTAGCCCTTGGAGGCTGGCCCCCCCATTACCCCATCGTTACATTGGTTTGAATTTAAATATAAACCAAAGTCCATGTATTGTAATGACTATGGTGTAGGCGGAATGGTAGCCCGTGGCTTTGTGTGGCAGGAGGTTGCGGTGTCGAACCCTGACGCCTCTGCCCGAAATTTGACCAACAATTTTACCACATATTTAAACCTTGGGGGGCACGTGGCGGCCTCCAGGCTTGCCATGTGTCATCACCTGGTTGGCTTAAAATTTACCAATAAAAACTCGACACATCACCCACCATCCGAACCAGTGTCGTGATGCCACTTGGCAGCTTCCCATTCGCCTACGAAAAATGCCAAAAAATGACCATGGATAGTCATCATGTCACGTCAGTAGTACCGACTGTTGACTGGGCATCTCACTATTTTTTTTTTTTTTAATTAACTGTTTGGCAAAGCGAACATAAGTCGTTTTTGGGATCATACGATGACCATTTTCGTGAAACGAAGTGCACCAGATTCAGATCAACGAGAACTACACGGTCGTTCATGTTCCGAGACATTCCTAGAACTTTGATTTTTGAGCATAAAACTGAGCCCCTGATCAAATATGGATGCTTGAAAATGGAAATCCAAAACAAGAAAATATGGGCAAAATTATTGAAGAGAATTTAACCTTCCTCCACAAGAAATCTCGACACAACTTTCCTATAGAAAACTCGGCCTCCTGAAGCTACTATGTCGCCCTTTGCACTAGATTGCGCAGTCTGCTAGATGTCTAGCCTCCAACTAGCCTCTAGTGAAGTCGTTATTCCTCTAGCTTCTGATGAAATAATCTCTTCGATTTGTTGGACCCTCTTCCCGACATCTGGAATTGAGATCAATTTTTTCTCCAGCAAATCGAACTACCCTCTCTAAAGCTACTGCATAGAGCCCTACATTGCCTCATTGGGATAATTTGGCCCTCTTGCTACTGCATCTTCGGATATGGAAAAACTTCCTTCGGATCACTGTCCCTACCCGTCACTCACTGCTTTGATCTCTGGCTATCTTAAACAACTGACTGCCGCTACTCTGGAAATTGATCTGCCAAGAAATCAAATTGCTCAAGCATATCTCCATCACCACATCGACCAACTCTTATAATCCTCCATTCGAGCACCAATGGTTGATATTAAAACATAATTAATGGCTCGGATAGATTGATCTGTGTGAGTCTCTAGACTATTCTCAGATTTACTTTATTATTACTAAGTAATTAACCTGTTTTCCTAGGTTTAGACTTAGGAACATTAAAAAAATGGTTAATAATCTAATTAAGTCACTTCTAGGCAGAATTTCCAGAAAAAATTTGTGTTCTAGAGATCATGTATTCTAGCTCTCCATAAGGTTTCGTGGCTAGAATACGTCCGATGCTACAAAAACTAACACTTTCATATTAGGTTGTCTTGCCTACTGTCTTGCAATATCATTGATTCAATTTTGATTCCAATGATCAAAGTGTGTGATTAGCTGAGGCCTACACTCAAGAAATGCTACCCAAGCTCTAATGGATATATGTATGGAAGTTTGAACCCCTTAAGCAGTAACAATTACTAGATCTCTTTAATTTGTACCTTTGATATCCATTTTATAATCCCCATTATCTTAGTGATCTAGTTTAAAAGCTTTTAGTTTATGTTGAGTATGACTTAGCCACAACTTTAGTAAATTTGTTTTAAGACTACATTGAAGTTTTAAGCATAATTCTATGAATTTTAGTGCCCGCATAATAATTTATCTTTTACTTAAAACTAATTTCACTAGCAATATCCAAAAGCCATTACTTCTACTACATAATCCATATCACTACTCCTCATGGTAATTGCATCAATAGCCATTTATTCCCATGGTAACCATTACTAGGTTATAAGACATCACTGAAATTATATTTTTAGGGCTAGCAATTTGTGAATTAACTATAAGATACTGCTAAACCGTAATCTAATTTCATATTGAATAAGGGTAAAAATAAATCTTAAAGGAAAAACGTAAACATATTTATGAAACGAAAACGTTTTTAAAGGGTATCCACCTATGACATTGTGCCCAGGATGGCGAATGACACAACCAAATCCAACTATCATACATTTGGTCTTGTTTTCTTGAGTGCAAGCAGGGATTTTGGGAACATAGTTGTAGAAGTGGCAGAAAGCCCTGTTATTTTTGGAGTGATGGAAAAAAATTGTAAGTATAGAGAGAATTGCATGGTTGTTTTCCAAAATAAATTTGGAATTGTTGTCGGGAAATGAACTTCTTCGTCACCCTTTGATTCTCTTCCTTCTTTCTAGCTCCCATCTTCCGCTTTGGCATGTTTCTTTTGGCTTCTTTCCACTAGTCTCAGTTTGATGAGTCTCCTCTCAAAGAACATCTCAAAAAATCTGATGTGCTATGAAATATTTGATTTTTTTTCTTCTTGCTTATTCTTTGCATTGTATAAAGGGAAATTTTATCCTAAAAAGGTGAGTACTGCTAGGGAATTTGAAACCTAGTTTCATAACACTTCTCAAAAGCAACTTATGGCCAAAGCTTCGAGCATTTGAATAATTTATATAAGAAATTGGTGAGTGTCACTTGGAAATACATAAACAAAGATATGGAGAGAAGCAATTGGATCTATATATATTAAAGGGATGTACCCCTAAAACCCTTCACTTCCAAACATATTCATAGGTGAAGCATTGAATTATGACGAGCTTCATAGCTAAAATATGGGTTTTTATAGGTTTTGGTTTTACTTTACATTGTTTTAAATCTCGATCCTAGAGGAAATTATCCTCCACTTTAAACTAAAGACTGGAATTAAAGAATAAGAGAAGGAAATTAATATCAGAATAAGTCTAAATGATGAGCATGCTTAAGTTTGGAGGCTAAAAAAAATTCAAGTAAACATGAGGGAGCCTCCTAATGGACTAGTTGTTTTCTTGAGGAGAGGCAAATATGAAGGATTGGGAAATTTCTTGAGAGGGAGTTATGGGGTTCCACTTGAAGAGAAGTGGGAGTGTGCCATAAGCGTTCAAAATCAAAAGGAAGAAATAAGCACTCAACTTTGAAGGAGGTCTCTTTTAGAAAGGAGCCACTTGGAACCAAATCCACATGGTGAAAGTAACATAACCCATGTGTAAAGCCAAGCCAACTGGTGATGAGGCGATGAGTGTCACAATGAGGAGAAGATTCTAGAAACATTGTCTGACCGTTTTTTAATAGAACAACGTCAGAACAATGTCCAAAATGAACAATGTCAAAGCCACCGAAGTAGTCTCTAATATATTATTTTTTTACATGATTTGTAAACTTCTGCAATTAAAAAGCAATAAAGCTTACACTCTAGAGAATTATGTCAATTCACATACAATATAATGAATAGGAAAATAATTCTCAAAAAAACTTTAAAAAAATAATAAATTAAATTAATTATAAAATTTGAGCTAAATTTTAAATATCATTAATAAATTTATGAAAATCTACATATTTTATTTCCTAAATTTAAATTTATAACTTAAAAAAATACATATTCTTAATTATTAAACGCATTGAAATTTTACAATCTGCAATAGTTTGTTAAAATCATTTTAACTATACAATATTATTAAATAAACATATTATAAAATAAAATTGTGATATATTATATTTTGATATGAAGAATAACCATAAGAACTAATTGTATAAGTAACACATTATAAAATAATGCCGCGATATATTAGTAAATAAATATGTTGTAACGTTGTGACTTTTTTAATACAAGAATGATTATAACAAAAGATGACCAGGATATTTGGAATCAAGATGACAAGGATATTTGGAATAAAAAATATTTGGAATCAAAAGTGAGATTTTCTATTAATTAAAATGATACATGTATAGTTGGAGATTCCAATGCTTTAATTGAAAATGTCACGTATTAATGGAAAAGGATGTGTCCTTTTACGGTGATATTTTATTAATATTTGGAATTAGATTATGTCGTTTTAGGATGATTTTTTATTAATTTTTAAAATTAGATTATTGAGAACGTGTGGTGTTTGGTATTTGGGTGTTTTTTCATTGAAATTATATTTGATATTTTAGTGAATTTTCATTGAAATTAAATTATTGAAAATATGTGAAAACTTAATTTAACTTACATGAAAAAGAACCTATGAATCTATTTGTTATCATCGAAAAAGAACATATTCATTTATTTATGTCTGTTTATCTAAGTATTTGATGATTTTATTTAATTGGATCATTGAAAGAAAACAACGATTGATTTTTCGGGAGTGGGAGTATATGTATGATGATTAGTAATCTAGAGGAATTTAACAGTTTGTTTGACATGTAATTATTAGTAAATTTTTTAGGGCTTTTCGGAACCTCGGTCTTTTTTTTTTTTTAAAATTTAGTAGTTCCTTATCATTTTCTATTTATCAAAAAGTGGGTAGGTTGCAACATATACAAATTTGGTGACCTCAATCTGCTTGGAGGAAACTAGGTCTGTTGGCCACCTTAAAGCATTAAATGCCATCCAAAATTGAAATTGTTTCTTTCTTCCACTAGCCACTATGTCCATTTTACTGTTTGAAACGAAGTCTATTTGACAACATAAAACATAAAAGCTATCTGCAAAAATCAATAAAACTTAAAGCATGATGCGTTAGCCATCTGAAGAGTTAATCGGTGCCAGATCTTTTGTTGTTGAGCCGGGCATGTCAACTTGCTGCATCTGTTGAAGCTGCCTTTCGATTCTACCAATTCGAGTTGTTGCATGGTACTGTGACACCCTGATATCTTGGATTTCTTTTTTTATTTCCTGAAGTATTGAGATCACTTCAAGACTTCCCTCTGTTGGATGTAAGCTTTGCTTCAGAGTCCAATATGTGTGGACGGATTGATGAAAGAAAGAGAGACGTCCTCTGGTATTTCTAGGATAAAAAACAAAATCCATGTTTTCCTCCTGGACCTCTATGTCTTCTTCATTACTGTTTCTTTCTCTCCCATCCCTGTATAACATTTCGAATCTGTGGAGGATTACCAACAGAGTAAGCTTCCAAGAGATTCTCCATTATCTCTTTATTCGTTTTTCTACCTCGCTTGCTTGGCTCATCGATGTTTTTTGAAAGATGCTACTTTCCTTTATCTCTGGGTTGACGCTTTGCAGATTGCCTTTTCACCATTGCTATTATCCGGTTGAGTTGAAACAACTGTTGAGCTGAACTTGTATATATTGACAGAGAGCCTGTAGAAGGTGGTAGATTAGTTACTAAGAAACCAGGAAATGTAAGGGGTCTTTCCGCCGCAGTGGAGTAAACCAAGGAGATATGAATGCATATCACTTTACAGAGACAGAGACGGGTTGACAAACACAACTGACCCAATCTATCATTAGAAGTATAAAACTGCCTATCTATCTTACCACAGATAGTATTTACCCAGTTGGCTTCGATTAAAACAAAACTAGGATATTGACTAACCCAATTACGAGAATAACTGGTTTTAAAACCTTGACAAAGGCCTTTCATCTTGTCATGGCGTTTCATACATGATATTTCATGAAATTGAGACGCCCAACCTTGATTTGTCACTAGGACATGAAGAAAATAAGCCAAGAGACTTTGGATGAGCTGCCGTAAAAGAGAAATTCTACAAGGTGTTCTAAAACAATGCTGAATAACCTTCATAGGGATGAGCAAATTCAGGTTTCTAATCATGCTACAAGTGAAATCTATACCAAAGATTACATGCAGAAGCTTGAGAACAAAGCGATTTTGATTCCTACCCATTCCACCACTACTCGACCTATACAGAACCTGGTGTGTAAATTAACAAATATGGGGACGAAAACCATTACATACCACTAAACCTTAGCGCGAAACCATGTTGGCGAGGCGTGTTCTGTAGCAAATCCTTCCAAACCTTCACGTCTACTCCTACCAGGAAGAATGTTTTTCCTTCAGCCCTTTGCTTCTTTCCTTAAACACTTCTTCTGCTTTTTCTAATGTCGCTTAGACATGGTTGGTTGGCATTCCATTTCTGCCATTATTAACCGGTATGCAGAGTATTGTCCTTCTCTCTACAGGCTTAATTAATGATGGCAGGTCGGGCCACGCCGTCATCACATGCCATCGCTTGTCCGCCGTCCTCCACCTGCCTCGCAGTGTTTGACATTAGGCACCCCGATCGGGGGTCTCGGCTTCTAGCTTTATCTCGCTCTATTATGATCTGTATGGAGTGTAATTCTGTGTCCCATATCCTGTCTCCTTGATTCACATCCAGCTATTTCCCCTCATTACTGCATCCCCAGTTCGCTAAATAATCTGTAGCTTCATTTCCTATTCTGTGGACATGCAAAGGTACGAGATAATCAATTTCCTGTATGAGTAAGCCTATCTCTTGAATAAGACATCCTTTCCTCCAAATTTTGCTTATTTTTCCCAGGGCGTCCTTTGCTATAATTTTCTTATCATCCCTATGACCATTACCGAATCCCCTTCAACGATGAGGCGATGATAATTCTCTCAATTTGCTATTATAAGCCCCTGTTTGATTGCTGTTAGCTTAGCTTCATTATTCGTAGCGAACCTGATATCCATAGCATATACTCTGCAAGCTATTCCATGAGAGTTTCTAAATATTCCCCCTGCCCCTGCCTAGCCTGGATTACCTTTTGATGCCCCATCATCATTAAGTTTGATAAATGTAGATTGTGGCAGTAGGAACGTGTCTCCTGAGTTTTTCCAAGGGGGTTTAAATTTCCAAAGTGTGTTTTCCAGCATTTGTGGTTTTAAATTAAGTTTGGCTAGTATATGGCCTTCTATTCCTATAATCTTCCAGTCTTCTTCTATCCATTTCTCTACCAATATAGTCTCCCAGATATTTTCAATGATTCCCTGCCATATTTGGGTTATATCTCGGACTTCTCCCCGGAATATGCGGTGATTTATTTCTTTCTAGATGCCCCATAGTATAAATCTCACTGACAATATCCATGCTCTATTCATGACTTCAAAATTGTGTCCCCCTTTTCTCCATTTAGTGATTGTCTCATTAACACTTGTATTATCTCTGTCTATTCGCTGGAATATCATTTCATTTATTTCTTTCTAGATGCCCCATAGTATAAATCTCACTGACAATCTCCATGCTCTATTCATGACTTCACAATTGTATCCCCCTTTTCTCCATTTAGTGATTGTCTCATTAACACTTGTATTATCTCTGTCTATTCGCTGGAATATCATTTCATTATTTTGCCATAGAATCTTTGCCATTTCACAGGTATTTAGTAAATGTTCTATGGTTTCTGCATGTCTATTACACATATGACAAAGTGAGGGTCCATACATTCCTTTCCACTGTAACTAATCCCAGGTAAGAATCTTACAATGACTTAGTAGCCAAAGGAAGTGTTCCACTTTTGGCCAATGTTTGAGTGACCAAATTTTTCTCCATATAGGTACTGCTATATTGTGAAGACTGTGTGCTTTGACGTAATATCCCTCCCGTATGGTAAACATGCCTTTGCTTTGATAGCCCCACTTGAGTATATATTTCCCTGTTGCTGCAGCCACTTTTCTGGTTTTCAGTTCCTTTTCTAGATTGTTCCATTGTATTGTCTCTAGGGTTTGTATCCAATGTCTTTTTTCTTTCCATTTTCTCCATTGGCTGTCACCTTGTTGGCACCAGTAGTTGTTTATCGTTCTCCTGTTTGGTATATTTGTGAATATGAAGATTTCCCCAAGATCAAGTCAGCTACATAGTTTCTCTCTCTGTTGCCATGAATCCTCACAAAACAGAGCCATCCTTCCTACCTGTACTTCCCAGAAACTATTTTGCCGAATTAAATCTGTGTTGATGGCTGCTAAATTCCAAATGTTGGACCCTTTGGGGGTGATGTATACTTTTAGTTTACCTGCTAATGTCCTGGGCATATCATATTTTCTCTCCCAGATCAATTTCCAGAGATCTTGTCCTCCTTGTAGCCATCTCCACCATAATTTCACTCCCATAACCTGATTTAACACATAGGGATCGCGAAGGCCCAGGCCTCCTGCTGTTTCAATTTGGTGAGCTTTTCCCATGAGAGGAGAGCCCATTTACGAGCTTCTTGGGCCCCTTGCCAGAGAAATTTCTTAAATATCTTCACCATATTATTACATGTGGTCTTTGGGGCCGCCCTCCCAGATAATTGATAAAATGGTATTGATTGAAGAACAGATTTTAGCAATATTACTCGACTTGGGGCGTTCAAGGCTTGAAATGCCCAATTTTGTAATATTTTCTACAGTCGATTTAGGAGGTCCTTCCATCTTGAGACTATGAGTGAAGTTGTGCTTAGTGGGAAACCAAAATATTTCATGGGGAAGGTTCTGCCAATGAAGCCTAGCGTCCGGGCCAGGAATCTCTGTGTAGCCTCATTAGTGTTGAAAAAATATAAATTTGATTTATCATTATTAACCAGAGTTCCTGATGCCTCCATGAAATTTTTCAGAATACTCAATATAGATTTTTCCTCCCTCACAGATGCTTGACAAAACAGTAGGATGTCATCTACAAATTGTTTATGCGTGAGAGTTAGATTTGGCCCCCGGAGGTTCATTCCTTTTAGTTGGCCTCTGGATAACTGAGCTTTGATTAATCTACCAAGTCCCTCAGCTGCTAAAATCAACAAAAAAGGTGAAAGAGGGTCCCCTTGACGGAGGCCTCTGGATATATTAAACCGCTGAGGCCTCCCAGAACCTGGGTCTTTCTTGTTATAACAATTTCACATTTCTAAGATAACCAATTAAGCTGCTCGGAGATTATTTAACTGAATCATTGAAAAAAAACATGAATTGAATTATTCTCGATAGATTGAATTGTTCCTATGATATCGCGCTTAAATTGTTAAATGTTACAATTAAGTAGTTAATTACATGTTTTAGGGCTGCCAATTTTGTAAATTGTTTAATTTTCTCTAATCATGGATTTTATAGACAAGTTGCTCATTTTTCTCTTGGCACTCCTTTATATTTAATAAAAAAATGATTTTTTCTCTTATTGAAAAAAATAGCATTTAAATCAAAAGCCATGAATCACATATTAATGTTGAGTTCAAAACTAATTCTATACGGAAACCAATAAACTATGAATCAAAAGATATGAATCGCATATAAACGTTAAGGTCCAAACTAATCTATATGGAAACCGTTAAAATTTCCAATATGATTAATTAGTAATGGTTCCTTTAATCTCAATTCTAAATTGACTACTCGGACAGTTAATCGTTAGTAGAAGGTAATAAAATATTCCAAAATGATTAATTGTTCTTTTAATCACAATTCCAAAATGACTCAGGTAAGAACATTTAATTTAATCCTAAAATCTTCATGGCGGGGGTTCCTTTCCACGTGTACCATGCGTTCATTTTTGTGTGACGCCACTTTAGCTACCTGGTATGGATTCACCGACGCGTGGCGACGGTTTCTAAATAACTAACCCCTGCGGCTAAAGTGTTTTCCCATTGCGTTTTGCATGTATATGACCTGGGATATAGGAGTCTGGTGCGATTTGTAGCGTTGAAAAGCGACACTTGGCAGTCTGTTTCCTATTATAGCGATCATGCATTTGGTTTATTTTATCTTTTCTTCTTGTACGAACAGGAACAACCATCGAGCATTCACAGGAACATCTCCTGGTCCCCAGTTTCGTATTAGTGACTAGTGCACTCTATTTTCATCAATTGATGGTCATGTAGTGGGGCACCGATTCAGCAGATTGGACAAAGAAGGACCAGGTAGACCTCTACCCAGTTCTTGTAATGGATTTTGAGTGTCATTTTAATGGCAGAGCTGTGATATTTTAGTTCACCTGTATATGGTTTAGCTTTATAATTTTGAGTTCAAAGATAATATTTTCACTGAGGCTTTTTCTCTCAAATATTCTGTTCTTCTGAATGAACTTTAGAAACTAATTTATATGAGCAAAAATGGTTGTGTAAAAGACACCTCAGAGAGAATCAAGATATTGATAGACCTAAAAATATATATACTAATGAATGGTATTATGGCTTGGGTTGCAACCTCTTCCAGCCCTGTAGTTCTATGCTTTGACTCTGGTTCCCAATTTTCATATTTTCATCAGTTTCTGACTGTGTCTTCATCTTTATATTCACCTTGACCTTTTAGAGGTCACTGATTGAGTTCCTTTGTACAGATTATAACAATTACATGGCTAAGCTAATAGTATATGGATTTCCAAATGCTCCTAACCTCAGCAGTAAGGTTGACCACCTTAATCCCCAAACAGTAATCTTGACCTTCTTAATTCCCAAGGATATGACTCATCGATATAATAGATGACCATCTTAATCCCTAAAAAGTAATATTGACCTTCTTAATTCCCAAAGGATATGGCTCATCAATAGAAAGGATGATCATCTTAATCCCCAAAAAGTAATTTTGACCTCTTAATTCTTTAGTATATGACTCATCAATAGAAAGGGTGACCTCAATATCACCACATTAATTCCCTATAAAGTAATATTGACCTTCTTAATTCCCGAAGTATATGACTCATCAATATCAATATCACCACATTAATTCCCTATAAAGTAATATTGACCTTCTTAATTCCCGAAGTATATGACTCATCAATATAAGATGAACTTTTCAATCTAATAGCCAAGCATACGAAATTTCGATATAAATGTTGACCAAGTATATGATATTTCAATATAAATGTTGAACTTTTATTTAATTATTAAGAGTTTTTGGTTTTTTTTTTTCAATTTCTTAAGACATTTTTTTATAAAGTTTGACCAAGTATGACATTTAAATATAAAGGTTGACCTTTTGATTTTTTAATTAAGTATTTGATATTTTAATTTGTTTAATTATTAAAAGTTTGTGTTATTTTTTTTTTTTAAATTCCAATTTTTTTTTTTTGAAATTTGATGAAGAGTTATTATAAAAATTTGAATTATATAATTTGTAGAATTTAGGTGTTATTTTTTTAAAGCATTGAAATAATTTATAAATTCAAAAAAATATTTTAAATAAAAAATTATATCTTCAAATTCTTATAAAAATCAATCTATCACTTCCCATGTAATTTATTTGACATCAAATTACACAAATATCATGATCATTTAGTATCGTTTTACTATATGGAAAAAATAGTATCGTTTTACTATATGGAAAAAATTATGATAGTTAAAAAAAATATTCTTATTTAAGACCAAAAGCATTAAATACCCTTTTACTATATAGGGAAAAAATATGGTTAATATGGTTCTTGAAAAAGTATTTCTATGAGCATTAAATCCCTTTTTACTAAATAAGGAAAATATCATACTTAAAAAGGTATGAGCATTAAATCCCCTTTTACTATATAGGAAAAATATTATACTTAAAAAGTATTGCGACGTAAGTTTGTTTTATTATGAAAAATTAATATAATACTTGTTATGAGGTGTGCATTTAAGTTTTATTATGAAAGATGAAAGATCTTGTTGAATGTGGCTTTTGTCGTAATATGTAGCTTTTGTCATTTGTCATGTTTTTCTTACGTGCCTATCTTTCCTCATTGATCATTTTCTGGTATGATTTGGAGTTAAGTGGGTTTTTAGGATTTTATGGGCCTCTCTTGTCTCCCTTATTTTTAGGGTTTTTGATCCTTGGGTAAGGAGAAGAGGAGTCTCAGAGTGACACCTAATTCTATGGCTAACAAAGTCCCTGACACCTAATTCTATGGCTAACAAAGTCCCCGATTCTATGGATATAACAAAGTCTTAGGAATGCCCAAGGTCCCTCCTCGTTCTAGCGCTTCTTCTTAGGAATGCCCAAGGTCCCTCCTCGTTCTAGCGCTTCTTCGAACAAAACTTCTTTGGACTTCAAACCTTTGATTCTTGGTGTTTAGAAACCATTGTTATCTATCAGAGGTGATTTTGATATCAACAAGGTTTTGAGTTTGTCTGCGTGTGCTCTTATGGGTAGATTTTAGTACATATCTTTGTCCAGATCCTAGATTCTTTCTTGGGTCACCATGCACTGAAGCTATTGTTGGGTTATTGTCCCACTTTGATTTCTTGGATCACCATGCACTGAAGCTATTGTTGGGTTACCATCCCACCGTCAACCCGCTTATGAATAATTGGATTCATTTTCACTTTATCGAACCCTAGCCAAGGAGTCAAGGCTAGGTTTTCTCCCAATTACAATATCTATTTCTAAAGGTGGCCTGATAAGGGATGTCGCTAAATAATTGGATTCATTTTCACTTTATCGAACCCTAGCCAGGGAGTTAAGGCTAGGTTCTTTCCCAATTACAATCTCTATTTCTGAAGGTGGCCTTATAAGGGATGTTGCTAATGATCACATGTAGGATAACCTTGGCTGGACACCCCTTGGTACTTTAGCTATGGTGCAGTTATTGCCTAGGGTTTATGATGGAAACTAAGAGGATAAGACTAGGGTACCCTGCAATGGTTTTGGTTTTATGGTTGGTAACAATGAGGTTGTTGCACCTACCCTAGGTTTATAGTGGCAACCAGTTAGATTTGAACCTGGCCTTGGCTCAGGAAAAAGCCCCACAAGTTACCGATTCCCCTAGATCCAAAAAAAAAAACAACAACGAGGTGGTCCCAGAGGTGGTGAACCATTATCCTTCTCCTTTGGTTTCTACGGATTAGGTGGTTTTATTTTATGCTGGAGGGTTCATTTACTTGTCAAATTTTGAAGACTCATGTAAATCACTCTAGGTAATATCCTCGAAATCGACTCTATCATCTCCTCCTCCTAGGGTTGGACACATTATCTAGTAAGCTTATCCAATCCCTCTCGACTAATGATATTACATCATTGGATAGCCTTTCTCACTCCTCCCCAGTGCCATTGTTTGATAACATTCCTTCTTCAGACTCTTTAAGTGAAACACCTCCTCCCTCAACAATGACTCCTACTCCCTTCATCTCTCTACCCCTAGATCTAACCCATCATATTAAGCCCATCCTCTGTTACTTTGGGGCCCCCAGATCCACCCTCTTCATAACTAGTATTTCTAATAACCAGACCTCCTCTTTGAAAACCCACTCAAACTAACCATTTGTTTCATGCTAGCCCCAAGGAGTGGGTATTTGAAATTTCATAATCTTTCTCTTTGAAACCCTCGTACCTAAATTCCTTAAACCTCGTTGTCATCCCATCCTTTCCTTCTTCTCCACCTAATCCTTCTTACCCCCTTTCCTACCCCTCATTTAACAAAGTTAGAATTTGGAAAAAATACCAACAAAAAAAAGTTTGCTCGTGATTCTGTTTCTCAGGGTGTTCCTCTTATCAACTTATCAATTGGGTCTGAATATTCTAGGCACCTTGGAGTAATATTTCCATTCGTAAATTAATCCCCATGATAATTATGTCCTTGAATATCAGGGGAGTTGGGGACCTCCCAAATTCAGTGCCTGATCCAGGTGGATATCGGTGGCCACCCACCTATTCCATTTGGACTGGCACCATCAATTCTTGCAGCTTTTCACATTCAGCACAACTTACTATTTTTAGCAGGTTTTCGGGTCCTCCACTCCCGAAGCCATTTTGGGGACTTAATGATCCATGTGGATATTGGTGCCCACCCACCTATTCCATTTGAACCCCCACCATTAGTTCGTTCAGTTTTTAAGTTGCAACACAACTTACTATTTTTATCAGTTTTCTGGGTCCTGAACTTTCGAAGCCGTTTTGAGGCCCTAAACGATGTTTTTTGGGAAAACCAAGAGAAACATGGGTCCATGGATCGATGTTTATCACATTGAAATTTGTGCTCCTTGGATAGATCTTTCTAACAATCTATTGATCGCGTCAAACGAAGATCGGATGTCAAAGTTACGTCCTCGAGAAGTTGAAACACCAATTTACCCAGATGGGACCCACGGTTTTGGCGCTTCATCTCCTAGGGTTAGGTTTTTGAATTTTTTGGTTTTTCCATTGTTTCTCAATAATAAATAGGCCCTTGAGCCTCATTATAACATAGTTCAGAGGTCTGTAGCCACCACATCTCTTCTCAGAGATTCGCTACCAACACCCTAGCTATTTTATTTCCATTATGTCTGTACGCATATTTCTGTTATTTGTTATTAATGAAATGATGCATTATTTCCACTGCATCTCTATGTTTATGGTTATTTCTATATTCTGTTGTGTTCCTGCATAAATCCGGATTAGTGGTATCAGAGCGGTTTGCTCGTTCTTTGTTTTTCTTTGCATGTCTCCAACGCGGTAAGGGTATAAGGAGTTAGGGCTCGATCTGGTTGAACCCTTGCAAGATCAGCCTCGTGAACCTCGACGACCTTCCATGGCGGAAGAAAAGAAAGACGAGGGACCAGGAGATCCTATTAAAATATTTCTCGAGGAGGCCCTTGAGAAATAAAGGAACGCGATGATGGATAACTTTGCTCAGATCCTTCAACGACTGCCCACCTATGGCGCATCTACATCCAATAGCCGCTCTAGAGGCACCACTCCCTTCAAGGTACAGTTAAACTTTGATATTCCTATATTTGAAGGCCAAATAGATGCATACGTCGTAGATAGATGGTTGAATTTGTTGGAAGGGTATTTCTCGATCCATGATTTCTCTAATCGAGAAAAGATTATTTTTGCACGCCTCAAAGCCGCCCCCCATGTCAAAGACTGGTGGGAAAACTACCGTGAGCAAGACGATGAAGGGGAACTCTCTCTATTTTCAGCCACACCCACTTGGAATTCGTTCTGAGACGACATCAAGGAACAATATTACCCCGTGGGGAGCTATGAGGACAAATACATCCAATGGACCACGCTACGGCAGCAAAGGGATCAAGATGTGCATGAACTGACGAATTTGTTCCATACCTTGCGCACAAAGTTGGGTATTAAAGATTCAGAGAGACATTTGGTGCTCAAGTACCGCAGCTATCTGCGCAAACACATTTAGGAGGAAATGGAGTTCCTCGACATTACATCGCTTGGCACGACATATCGCTATGTCGCCAAGATCGAGCAGAAATTTAAGCAGAAGAAGCGAGACTTTGGATCTGCGAATCCAAAGCTAGGGAAAGGTGCCCCCGAACCGCTAAACAAGGGGAAAGGCCAAAGCGGGGCGACTCAGAACAACACCAAAAATCCAAATAAGGACACGGGGAAGTGGTGTGAATTTCATAACAACCCCACTCATAGCACAAACGAGTGTCGGGCCAAACAATCATTGGTGGCCGAACTAAAGCACCCGAATCAGATGCATTTTCTGATCCTGAGTCAGAACCAGACAAAGGCAATGACAAAGGGAAGAAAATCATTGATGCGGGTTCCAGTGCCATTGTTTCCACCACCAAGATCTAGAGGGAGGATCCCGAGGATCCATAAGAGGGGGAGCACCTCTTCCATTCACAGATGTGGGTGAAGGGTTCTCCACTGCAATTCCTTGTCCATAGCGGAGGCCAAAATAACCTCTTTTCACCAGAGGTCGTGAAGCAGCTCGGTCTATAGACTATAGCACACCCGTAACTGTATACCATCGGGTGGCTTCGCCCAGGAAGAGATATCCGCATCCGCCAATAGTGTCGCCTTCCATACAACATCAAGCCATTCACGGATGAGGTATTATGTGATGTTTCTCCTCTTGATGTAGCTGATGTATTATTGGGCCAACCATACTTGTGGAGGCAACATGATGTGTATGAGTCTAGGCCTCGTGATGTTATTATTACTTTGGGAAATAACTTGTACAGGATACCGGAGGTAGTACCATCTCTTGTCATCTCTTTGACTACTGCAAAACAATGCAATAAGATTGTTTCCCAAACCAGGAAATTTATTTTCCTTACAACTCGCTCACAGGGAAAGAATAATATTGTGGCCACAACATCAAAACAGGGCTCCCCTGCACGGCTGCAGCAGATGGACAAAGTCATGGAGGAATACGAGGACATTTTCTCCTCACTCACAGAGGTTCCTCTACACCATCAGGTTAAGCACTCCATTGATCTGACCCCCGACGCACCGCCGCTTGATGTTGCCATACCTCCTGCAACTACACATACATAATCTGCACATGTACTGTCTGAGGCTGATAAAGAAACCGAAATTACTAAATGCATCCAACATGTATGCCCGTAGGTCCATGACATATTCAACAAATCTAATACCCAGTTCAATAGAATTTGCCTCATCTCATGGAGGATCTCAACGTAATGGGGACCATTACTTCCTAAGGAGGGAGGAATGATCCAGGTGGATATCGGTGGCCACCCACCTATTCCATTTGGACCGGCACCATCAATTCTTGCAACTTTTCACATTCAGCACAGCTTACTATTTTTAGCAGGTTTTCAGGTCCTACACTCCCGGAGCCGTTTTGGGGATTTAATGATCCAGGTGGATATTGGTGCCCACCCACCTATTCCATTTGAACCCCCACCATCAGTTCGTTCAATTTTTAAGTTGCAACACAACTTACTATTTTTAGCAGTTTTTCGGGTCATGAACTTCCGGAGCAGTTTTGAGGCCCTAAACAATGTTTTTTGGGAAAACAGAGAGATCTTTCTAACGAGCTATTGAGCACGTCAAACGGAGATCAGATGCCAAAGTTACGTCCCCGAGAAGTTGAAACACCAATTTACTTAAACAAGACCGACGATTTTGGCGCTTCATCTCTTAGGGTTAGGTTTTTGGACGTTTTAGTTTTTCCATTGTTTCTCAATAATAAATAGGCCCTCGAGCCTCATTGTAACAGAGTTCAGACGTATGTAGCCACCACATCTCTTCTTAGAGATTCGCTACCAGCACCCTAGCTATTTTATTTCCATTATGTATGTAAGCATATTTATGTTATTTGATATTAATGAAATGACACATTATTTCCATGTATCTCTATGTTTATGGATATTTCTATATTCTATTGCATTCCTGCATAAATCCGGATTAGTGCCTTTCGAAGGTTGGTATCCCTACATTTCCCTATGATTATTTTTTTTAGGAAACCAAGATTTTTGGAGAGAATGCTAGGGAAAATCTCCTCAAAATTTTTCTAGACTGATACATATGCTCTATGGATGTAGAGGGTAGGTTTGGGAGTCTCTTTTTCCTTTGGAACCCCTGAGATGCATCTTTACATCCATACGGAATGATCCTGGAAGGTCATTTAACGGGCCTTGATGTTCCTATTATTCTGGTTAATTATTAATGTCCCTACCAAGATAGGGAGGTGTTTTGGAATCACCTTTCTATTACTTAGTGAACGTCCCCTTATCTTGGCAGGTGATCTAAATTTCACAATTTGTGTTAGTTAAACTTGGGGTATGAATGCTCATGTGGATCCGTTTGCCTGGGTAATCTTTAATGTTATCTTCGACTCAAATCTAATAGAGTTTTCCCCTTTCCTTTTGGTGCCACATGGAGGAACGAGCATTCTCGAGGTGATGGTAATGCTAAATGAATGGAAATATTATTAATTGTCATTTCTCTAACTACCAGTCTGGGCAAATATTAATCATGGATATGCCAAGAGGTTATCTCTGACCATTTTCCTAATTTTTTACAATTAGGTTTCAATGTCTCTCTCTCGAAGACTCCCTTCAAATTCAATCACTTTTGGCTCAAGGAGGAGTAGGAGGAGTATTTTATTTCCTTGGTCCATGATTGCAGGAAACATTACTGTTGAGAAATCTAGGGCATCATGAATTAGGTGATTTATCTTCTTCTTTAGTAACTTCTTGTGAGTATTTTACTTCATTAGATTAGGATCTTATTTTTTCTTAAGTTCTTCATGTTCTTCTTCATCATGTTATTTTTTCATAGAGAAACATTGTTCTTTACTTTGATAGTTACATTTCTTCACTAACATGTTAAGTTTACCCTAAATAATTATGCCGTAAGGTGTTCTTATTTGAAAAAAACTTCCCTAGCTATCAATGTGTCCATGTGTGAGCCATTAGATCAAATGTTAGACGATTGAAATGTTTTAGGCCATTAGATCCACAAGTAAATAGTTTTATATTATATATAAAAAAATAATAATGATAAACTATAAAAATAGTGTTAAATAATGAAATCAACTCAGACAAACATTACAGAAAACACAGATACAAAACCAGACAAAACAATGGCAGAAAAGAGGCTTCGGCCTCATGGCATTCTCATCATTCTCTCTTATTAAAAGAATTTAGTTTACAATTTAAATAGATGAGAGACAATGTCTTAAGATAGTCCGTGCTATCTTAGACTCCTTTGGTTGAGATAATTTCTCACCAAAAACCCACCAAGATAGGAGTTACTAAAAAAACTCCAATATTTGAGGAACAACCCAAGAGTTAGGCACATATTCCTAACTTGGAATATTTGAATAATTAATTTATGTTTGGATTTGTTAATTTTTTTTGTGAGAGAGGCTAACATTCCCCCCTTCAATGATAAATCCAAAATAAGAACGAGGAAACATCTTTCAAGTTCTCATGTTGATCCTCAAAAACATTGCCTAAAAAAATGCCAAAGCTGGATGCTGAAAAATTGTAATCTGAAGAGACCATGAGTCAGCTGCATGTCTGTTCATCTCTAAAATTTTCTTGAAAACTCCATCAAGTACCAAGCTGCAAAAGGATCCATCTGTCCTTTGCATGAAATCAATATCCTTTGTCCACTGACAAAATTTGTTCAAAGCCCATTGGCTGATGATGTCAAAAACAACTCACTATTGCTTTTGCTGTGCTGAAAACTGTTCACTGCTTCTTTGCTGTCTATTACCCACTGGCAAATTGGTTGATGCCCACTGGAAAATTTGTTGATGCTCACTGGCTGTTGAAGATGCCTATTGATTGCTTTTGCTGGTTTTGTTGAGACTTTTAGTATGCCAACCACTGTCAATTTCATTGACATTTTCCCCCCTTTGGCTACTGAAAGGAGAGACACTTCTATTGGAAAGTATTCTTGAACTCCCCCCCTTTAGGTGTAGGAGTTTTACACTGGTGTACTCCCCCGTTCAACTGCATGAGAGTACCATCATCTTTTCACTGTTGGCTGCACTATGTGTGATTGTATGCGATTGTAGAACTGAGACAATATTTTGACTATGGATGACCATTTCCAAGGGTTGATCCATTCATAATGTATCTTCAATCTGGCTGATTGCTGTTGGTTGCGACATTTTTCTGAGGAATTATTGGGCTTACCACAATGGCGACAAGGATGGAGATCAAAACACTGATCTTCCATATGACTGGTTCTTTGAAAATGAGAACATTGTGGTTGGACTTCAACTTCAATTTGCGTGCAATTCTGTTTGTCAGCAACTTTGGGTTGCGTGCATTGCTGGTTGTCTGCAACTTTCTCGGAACTTGCTGAGGTGAGTTGTGCAATAAATCCCGCACTGACGAACTTAATTGGCTTGGAATAATATGGGATATGCAGGTTGGTGTCATTGTTGACATGAATCGAAGAGGCTTAGGATATGTCAACAATGACACCAACCTGCATATCCCAGATTATTCCAAGCCAATTAAGTTCGTCAGTGCGAGATTTCTTGCACAACTCACCTCAGCAAGTTCTGAGAAAGTTGCAGACAACCAGCAATGCACGCAACCCAAAGTTGCTGACAAATAGAATTGCACACAACCTGAAGTTGAAGTCCAATCGCAATGTTCTCATTTTCAAAGAACCGGTCATATGGAAGATCAGTGTTTTGATCTCCGTCCTTGTCGCCATTGTGGCAAGCCCAATCATTACTCAGAAAAATGTCGCAACCAACAACAATCAGCTAGATTGAAGATAAATTATGAATGGATCGACCCTTGGAAATGGTCATCCACAGTAAAAAGATTGTATCAGTTCTACAATCGCATACAATCACACATAGTGCAGCTAACAATGAAAATATGATGGTACTCTCATGTAGTTGAACGGGGGAGTACACCAGTGTAAAAATCCTACACCTAAAGGGGGGGAGTTCAGGAATAATTTCCAAGAGAAGTGTCTCTCCTTTCAGTTGCCAAAGGGGGGAAAATGTCAATGAAATTGACAATGGTTTTCAGATTGAAAGTCTCGACAAAACCAGCAAAAGCAGCCAGTGGGCATCAACAAATTTTCCAGTGGGCATCGACCAATTTTCCAGTGGGCATCGACCAATTTTCCAGTGGGTAGTAGATATCAAAGAAGCAGTGAACAGTTTTCAGCACAATAAAAGCAACATTGAGTTTTTTTTGACATCATCAGCCAGTGGGCTTTGAACAAATTTTGTCAGTGGACAAAGGATATTGATTTCATGCAAAGGAAAGATGGATCCTTTTGCAACTTGGCACTTGATGGAGTTGTCAAGCGAAATTTAGAGATGAATCAGACATGTAGCTGACTCATGGTCTCTTCATATTTCAGTTTTTCAGCATCCAGCTTTGGCGTTTTTTCAGGAAATGTTTTTGACGATCAACGTGAGAACTTGAAAGATGGTTCCTCGTTCTTATTTTGGATTTATCATTGAAGGGGGGAATGTTAGTCTCTCTCGCAAAAACAATAATAAATCCAAACATAAATTAATTAATCAAATATTCCAAGTTAGGAATATGTGCCTAACTCTTGGGTTGTTCCTCAAATATTGGAGTTTGTTTAGTAACTCCTATCTTGGTAGGTTTTTGGTGAGAAATTATCTCAACCAAAGGAGTCTAAGACAACATGAACTATCTTAAGACATTATCTCTCATCTATTTAAATTGTAAACTAAATTCTTTTAATAAGAGAGAATGATGAGAATGCCATGAGGCTGAAGGCTCTTTTCCGCCATTGTTTTGTCTGGTTTTCTCATGAATGGCCTACACCCGATTTTTTGTCAGTAAAAATTGTTCAGACAAACTAAAGTGTCATTTCCTATGTCAAATTACCAGTCAATAAATCTTCACCGAACAAATACAATCACAAACCCAACAAATTCAAGTCACGTTTCTCCTCTTTTTTACTTGTATAATGAAAACACTCCAGCACTGAACAAATGATAAATCAGGCAACAATTGACACAATCAATCCTCAACCAATCCTTCATCTTCACTGCTGCTATGAAACGCAAACAACCACTCCTTTGATTTCACATCCAACCAATCCTCAACCAAATCAAGCAAACCCTCAGTGAAGAAATTCTAACGAATCCAAAGATCCCAAGGCCGAACCATCAAATGAATGTTCACGAAGCATGATGCGAGCCATTGATGCAAATCCAGGATTATATTCTGACTTGAAATAGCCTTCCGCTTTAAGAAATTTCAGATATTCTAGATTTGATGAAAAAAGAGAAAGAAAGGGCTAGTTCTGATTTTGAAGACAGAAAAAAAGCACCTCTGCTAGGCACAAACCCTGTTACCTGATGAAGTATGTTCGCTGCCATTGATAAGCTCCCCCAACAGTATAGAAGAGACTCCTAGTAAACCAAAAAATTCGTATTTCCTGGATAACTATCATAAACAAGCCAACATCAGATGCAGAAGGATGTGCTTTGCAAAAAACCTTGAACGTTCAATGCCGAAGTTCCAATAGAAACTAGCTCTGATACCACATGTTAAATAATGAAATCAACTTAGACAAACATTACAGAAAACACAGATACAAAACCATACAAAACAATGGCGGAAAAGAGGCTTAAGCCTCATGGCATTCTCATCAAACAGCCCATGGTATTGACCTTATTTGAAAAAAACTTCCCTAGCTGCCAATGTGTCCATGTCTGAGCCATTGGATCAAATGCTAGACGATTGAAATGTTTTAGGCCATTAGATCCACAAGTAAATAGTTATATATATATTTTTTTATAATGTTAGTTTTTTTTTTTCTTTTTAATAAGTTAGATTGATTTTAGGTGTATAAAACAACCCATGGTATTGACCCATGGTCTTCATGTGGAATATAGTTTATTAAATTATTTCACAGGAAATGATTTATCTTGATCAATAATTATGAATGTTCATAATTCTCATTTCTTAAATAACACTAAATTTACCTTTAATTACTTAGTTGTAATAGTTTGTACCTACATAACAGTTTGTAACTACATACATAATCTATCCGATTTTTTTTTTGTTAATGAATATCAAATTTCTTCTATTAAAAAAAATCTCTCTCATTTCTTTCTCAGTAAACTTGTTTTTACTGCTCTTGAATTGATGAAAGAATTTAGTTCTGATAAGAAAATTGTGATACTTTATATTATCCCTTTGTAGTTTTTTAATGATTCAATTAAGATTAACATTTGTATGTTGTCATGAGGAGATTTTTTATTTTTCATGTCAATTACCTTTTATAACTCTAGGAGGTTCTTAATATTGCCTTTGTTTTTAATAAATGGAACTCAATTATATATTTAAACATATGATTAGGTAGGAGAATTTTAGGATTATAATTTTTTTTCTTTGGTATTCAATTCTTTATTAATATAGTTGTTTTAATTAGTAGGGAGTACAATAATTTTTTAATCAAATAATAGGAGAAAACATATTCACAATATAATTTATTTAAATAAATAGATGTGTGTAAAATAGTTTAATAAAAAACTAGATTTGTAATTATAAAATATAAATCTATAACTTAAAATTGTGAAATTACTTAGTATTTTTTGTTTCTTATGTATATAGAGAAAGAATAAACCAAGTTTGGAGTTAAGAAAATGAACTATAAAATAAAGAACAATATCTCTTTCCAAAAATGTCTCCATATTAAAATGGCATTCACTTTCTTGTATACCAAGACTATTGTTATTCATATACAATATAAAATTTATTTGACAATGTAGATGAACTTGGAGTAAACTCTATTTCTGTTAATAAAAATTCTCTTTATTTACATATATGCTAGATAGATTGTACTTGAATGTATTTAAATATCTTATTTGAGTTACATGCTCATTTCATGCTTGTTTCAGAGGATTATTAATCACCAAATGATTTTCACCCCCAATTTCCTATTTCAATATCTATAACAATTTTTTTATATATGTGAACATATTATGTTGGTTTATATATATGTTTTCACCCACAATTTCCTATTTAAATATCTATATTATGTTGGTTTATATATAACAAAATTTTCTGGTTGATAACTCTTATCATCAATATCTTTGAAACCTCGACGACCTGCTTCCATGGAAGCAAAAAATGCCTTTCATTCCTTCACAATGGCTCTTTCTCTGCAACAACTTATTTCTTCTAGGCTACTCTTTCCTATGCTATTTCCTTACGACGTTTCTTTTGCAACATGTGGTGCAATTGCTAGTTATATTCATTGTACAGATCTACATTATTAACCATCAGAATATGAGACTATGCAGAAAGAACAATGCCACCACCATCATCATCTAAGCAGTAGAATGCAAAAGATCAAAGGAAGAGAGGCATGGACACATAAAGACACTAGGATTGGTTCAAGAGCAGGGAAAACCCAATACGGGGAAAATGCTTGAAAATTATTCTTCTTAGATCATCATCAATGATTCAACAAACAAGAGTACAATGATCCATATATCTATATATTCATGATGTAGAAAAAAACTAACATATGCACAATAAAACCACAACCATACTTCTACTTGAAAGAAGCTGAATTTGAGAACTGAAATGCACTAACACTGGCTGTAGAAAACTGATGAATACGACTGATAATGAATGAGGACTGTAGATACATCTTGTATCTGGAATACATAGAGAAGATCTGAAAATATGCAACATCAAGAACATGGATACGAAGAATCATCATGTGATCTCAACTCTGAAGTCCTAGATCTGAATCCAGGAGACTTTCAATGATTATTCTGACGCAACTGTTACTGAATTACTGATGAATAATGACGATGCACAAGAAAATGACAATGAAACAAATCCAATATTTCGAGAAACTCTCTTTACCATGGCCTTAACTTGCTTAGCCCATGGCTGAAGGGGTTTGAGCCGCTACGTCAGCGTTCTGTGACCACGGCTAAGGGTCTGAATACCTTAGAACCTCAACTGAGCTTCTACCTCAACCTTTCCTTCTTGTGGCTCTAGCCCAAGAGACCATGATATGATGCGTGCCTCTGACTGAGATCCAAATCCACTGCAAAAGCCTCATTTGAGGTACCCGTGCGAGCCAGAAACATAAAAATATGACCCAAAACCAAAATAACGTGAAGAAGATCTCATGATCGAATGTGTACAAATGAACTCGGGGTCACTTCTATTTATAAATTTGTGAGAGACCACTTGTAACTTTGATGAAATCAACATGCGGTTAGGCCGACCCATAAAATGATAAAATAATTCATAACTTAATTTCCTCTTAACCGATTGGGGTGATTAATAGGTTGATTTTGGTCCTCTAGGAAAGAGGAATCTAATGCAATTATAATCTCAACCATATGATATGTTAATAGTGGAATTTTACCGGAGTTTCATAATTTTAACACTCCCTCGCAACTAGGGAGAATTCTACTCGCTAATATCTATCGATCAATATGCCATTCTATTATCTTCATGCATCATCACATATCATCACTAAAGATATTTATCATGTATTTGTCATGCTGTGGATATTTCTCATCATAAATCATAAATGTACTCTTCATGCTTATTTTTGCTTGTCTCTTGATTGTTCCTTCTCATATTCTTAACATTCTCGGATCTAGAAGAAGAATTTGTCACCGGAGGGGAGCTTAGGCTTCCAACCTTCATCAATCTGGCTATCATCCTCAAATCTCTACCATCGGGATATTACCCAGAATATCATCAATGAAGAGCATATCATTAGGGAGCACATCTCAACTTGTAATCACATCAAGGAGCGTATCTCGACCTGAAATATCACAGGGGAGCTATAACTCTACAACCCCATATCTAGAAATATGATATCCATCCACATTGGGGATACAATATCGACCCTGGTATCACATCGGGGAAGTCACTCTCAACCCGAAAACACATAGGGTTATCTCAACCCATCCTATTACCTATTGATCTTCCTATCAATGACCTTGAATATTCATGTGGTAGAACACGTGCATCATAATCACCTTTGGTTATACACCCCAAGTGCAGTCTCAACTTGTTTGGCCAAACGAGGAGCAGTAATCCCGACAAGCCCTACTTGTGTGTATGATGCTAACTGGGGTATAATCTGCAAAGACCAATAAGGGGAGAAACATTCTCCGACCCTATGAAGATAGGGGATCATCATTCTCTACCCTATGGGTAAAAAATATGGAATAAACCCTATTTTCTGGAGTTCCCTCAAAACGAGGAGCCCTTTATCTCAATTCCTTGTCTTGGGAATTCAAACAAGGAGGAAGAGATGGCTCAGTGTCCTCAATCAACGCTGCTCTCATTTGGTATCTACTGATTCTTGTTCCTATAGGACATCAAATAAAGTGTTATGTTAGAACATATATAACTAGAAATTGACCCAAAAGGTGCAAAAGGAGACCAATAGGATAGTTAAATTGTGATAATTTGAAAGAAATACGAATAAAATAGTTAAAATGTATAGAGTGCATAAGTGTTCATATTCCATATCCTATCTGCCGAACCTTTTTTTGTAAAGGATATAGAAAGACCATTGAAATTTTTTTACTTCATAAGCATAATTTTTGGTAATCTATTATCATCAATAAGATCATGGTAATCCATTATCATCAATAAAAATATGGGAAGAAAATTTGATAGCGTTTATATCAGCTAAACAAACAATAATTTATTCTTGTAGTTTCCATATCGTTGGGATATACGAATTGTTATGATAGTAATTGTAATGAATGAAACAATACTGAAATAATGCAGAAACATCAATAATTCCGTGACATTAAGAAGGAAATCACATTGACATTGTTGTGATAGAATAAGTGAGTTCGTCAAAGCAAAGTTGCCTTGTGACTTTTTAATCGATCTACCAAATACTCATTGATCATTCTGCGAATCTGCACCATTCAAAAAAACTGAGCATAATAGTAGCTTTTCCCTTGATGGGGGGGTGGGGGGTGCGATATTGTTGCTATAATAGTTGTTATTTTTTTCTGCACCATCTCAAAGGAAAAGACTTCCACCCAGTTTTCATAGAACAATGAGAAAGTTAAAGAAATTCCTTAAATAAGAGATGAGAAAACAAAAAAAAAATAACAAGATTCATAACACTATGCAACAATACCAAGATATCAGAATCATGTTTCATATAGCTCTGGGAGTGTCATGTCACATTCATGTTGCAGGGTTTCTTACATTGGAGAGCTGCCATTATGGGGGATTGTAGTTTTCTTATTCTCTTGCTTAATTATGGGCTTTGGAAATGCGTTAGTATAGTAGCATTACATCCATTTTGGAAAATGCACTTTGATAAATCTATTAATTTTGTTTCTTCATTTAAAAAGGTTTTAGAGGAAAAGGTAAGTGCTCAAGTCACTACCAAAGGTTACTTGCTATTAAAATTTCCAAAAGTTGTTCTGCGTTTGCATGCTTGGATCTTGTAGAGCTTTGTCTCCAATTAAAATTGTATCTTGATGTTTGCACATATCTCTATATTGAATATTATTACATACATGTATATCGAATATTCTTTGCTGTAGTTATCTGTGACTTTGTGCATACCCTTTCGATCAATATAAGTAGTATTTTCCCAAAATGATAGAGCCTTTTGATCAATATAAGCATTATTTTCCCAAAAAGTTAGAGAAGAAAAAAAAGCTGAAAAATGATTACCGTTATTTAAAATAAATAAATAAATGAATTGTAAAGGTAATATAGGGAAGAAAAAAAGCTGTTTAGAAAATATAGGAAGATCGAAAAATGATTACATTTATTTAAAATAAATAAATAAAAGAATTGTAAAGGTTTGCAGCAGTACTTTGAACACAAAAATTACTTCAAAATTTTACCTAAAATATGACTGAACGAAAAATGTTCTTGAAATACACTAGGAACTCATTGATTTTGGTAGAAACTAGAACCAAAATTTTCTATGCAAACTTTGAGCAATTGTAAAATTTTACAGCTCAAGCATGAACAATTCAAAATTTTACAAAATAGAAGTAGCCGGAAATTTTTTTTTTTTCTTCTTGAAATACAATAGAAGAAGTAGCTAGTTGAATTTAGTAGAAATTTCCATGCAAATTTTGAAAAAAATGAGTGCATGAAGGAAAGCTTCAAAGGTCATAAAAATAACAAAACATGGTCAGTAATATCAATGTCATTGGCCTAAAATCTTTAGGATTACGATTTTTAAATTTTTTTTTCCAAAGGTGAAAAATAGCCGATTAACAAGAAGAGAAAATACATAGCTTCACAGGAAGAAAGGATTGATTGATAAAGATCAGCTAACTTTTAATTAGTCATATTAGAAATTACCAAAAAATCACTTGATTCACCTGTCTGAAATGGACCTTGCAACATTAGTGGCAAAGGCATATCTAGGATTTCAGGAATCTCGGTCTCAGCCTCCAACATCTTCATCGTCTATGTTTTTATTTATAATCGTTGGTTCGATAGACAACCGTCATTGTTTTCCACCATTAGTTTGACTCCATTATAGGAAGAGTGGTTCCTAGACCAAAGTCGGCGGTGATTCCATTCTTGGAAGAGTGGTTCCGATACCATTTATTATTATAATAATTAATTATTCATAGTGAAATCTGGAAACTATTTGCAATATTATGCGGAAAAATAAACTAATTGTGCAAAGACCAAAGAGGAATCCACAGATAAATATCTAATCTTCTCTGGTTGAGCTTCCTCTGACTATAAATGTCATCCCTGAATTTTCTTGGCATAAAGACTGTAAGGACATTTCAAGGGATTCTTTTGCCCCACCGACATTGTACCAAGCTTTGCTCATGAGGAAAAATGGTTTCCAAATCTACTTTGCAATTCCAAATTGCTATATTTGAATTCCAATCCTCTTCCGAAATGTTAAGCCTCTCCAGTTTTTCCATTTTTTTAATTGGGCACAATCAAATTGCAGAATTCAGCTGTCGAGAACTTCCATTGAAATCAAATTCACAGGAAAATCAAAGTTATGACACTTTTCTGCATGAAATATTGGTGTGCTGCTAATCCATAATTTATCCTTTGGAAAAAAAAAATACAAACAAAGGCTGTTGCTCTCATTGTTATGTCACAGTGAGTATTTGGATCTAATACGCAAAACTTGCATTTAATACGCAAACCTCCAGGATTCCTGCTCACTATGAATCATTATATTCGCCCTAATTCCAAGTTATAGAAATAATTCCAAGGCCGTGCTGCAGAATAATTTTAAAAAGTTTGCAAGTTAAATATTCTCAGGTAATAGTGGTTGTTCATGAAAATCATATGTTAGTTCTAGCTGTTACTATAACATGAAAAAATACCCACCAAAACAAATCTCTCCATCATGTTCTCCTCATGTTCGCACTGCCCGATTCCTGATTCTCTTCATTGGCGTGCAGTTCCTGATTCTCTTCACAGTTATTTTTCGAGCATCTGGGAGAGTTCCCTTGTACACCGTACTGAAACCACCTCATCCGATGAAATTGGCATCGTTGAAATTATCAGTGGCGACCTTGATCAGTCGAATGTCGAACCACATTGCCCCATTTTTGGGCCTCAGGACTGCCCGTAGGAGTTTCTCATTCTTCCTCATGACACACCTTCATATTATGACACTGGAGTTCTGGTTCTTCAAGGGAAACGCCATTGGATTCTACCTTAACAAACTCAGATCCGTGGCGCAGCTCAAACCGAAGAAAAAAATGAGGAATTCGGGATTAAGCGGTTTTGAGTGCAGTCGTGATTCATGTTCACTCCATAAATGCCATAAAGGGAGAGCAGAAAAGTGAGCCTAATATTTGTGCACAGATGTCAGCCTGAGATTAAAAGTGTTGACGAAAACCAAAATGAACTGATTCAAAAGAAAAGGCCTATCGGCCTAAACATGAAAATCACAACAAGATACCATAATCATCCTCCGTCTCATGGAGTTCTCAACCACACATGGATACCATAATCATCCTCCCTCTCAGGGTGGTGTGAGCTACACATGGATACCATAATCATCCTCCCTCTTACAGAGGCATCAATCAAAAGCCTTTGCTTGTCTTGAACAACTGCACTCTCTCAATAAGTGGAGAAATCACAATCCCAACTATATGTATTTGGGATTCTATGTCATCATAGTGTATCCATGTCTTATCCAGATCATGCTCAGACAACTCTCTAAGGAGCTTCTACATCATGTCTCATATTTAGCCTTGCTAGAAGCATTGTACCCAACCTCAATCATGCTATGGACCTCTCGTCCAAGATATCATGGTAGATCCCAACATCCAAATGTGCTCATCAATAGTAATCCCAAACATCATCAGTTCATTCATGCAACTACATATCATGGTAGAAATATCTCTTCCTTTAAGAGTAGAATAAATAAAAGATGTTTGGTGGAAATTCTGAGTGAAGAAGCTTAATCATGAGTTTAATCATGTTATATACATATCATATATGGATGTATGTTCAAAACGGAACATCAATTCATCAACCAACTAAGAGATGCCATGTCACGTTCAACTAACATTTGAACTTTAAATCAGAGTGTCCAAGGATTTACATTACACAAAGACATTTCAACAATCTTGCTATATGGAATTTCTTTCCCAAATTCCAGAAATAAATTCATCATGCCATGATACACCATTATGATATTCAGAATCCATCTCCCTCTTACTTATATTTTCAGAGGCTCATCACATGTCAAGGATAGACTATTAGTACGTATAATCAAAGCCATAATCAAAATCAAGGCCATACCTTGGAACTGAATATCCTGACTTCACTAGATAATTTTCAAATATAGACATATCTGAATCGAGGAGCTTGCAACATGCAATTCTCTCTATGAGCATAATTCCTTACCATGCCAACATAACTGGCCTTACACAAATCAAGGCTGTGTCAACAAAATTAGCTCATCAAAGTTTAGAAGCTAGTCAAAACTATTATAAAATACATTGATTTCATAGTATCAATTATTTCAACTAGAGACAGGTAGAGCACATATCAAGTCTTGAATTCATTTCATGTCAAGCTATCAAGTCTTACATTAACATGTCATTACAGGCCATTCCCGTCACTATATGCAAGTGCATACACATCAAGGTTAAATCATGCATGTTCATGCTAAGTCACAACAACCATTGTGCTAGGAAGAAGGAGGCCAATATAGAACCATACTTTTGTATACTCACATACGAAACTGAAGGTCACTATGCCCACATAGCATTTTCATATGTGAAAATCAACTATCAGCCAGATCAAATCATGTCAAATCCAAATGTGCGATCATGGTAAGGTCTATAATTCTAGACATATCTCAATAATTAAGCATCATGTCAAAAGTACCAAACACATTTTATCAATATGAATTAGCCAAAACATATATCAAAATACTCAAACATAATGAAATATCCATATGAATGTCTTGGTCACCTGCACACACAAGTTCGGTTCAAACATAAACAATTTCCCTGCTGACAGATCTTTCTGGAATTTGCAATACATCTACAAAACTGACATATTCCAAGTGACCATCTGATTTAACGCTCAATTCCAGCAATTCCATAAATCAGTTTACAATGGAAAGACAAATCAAAGATCCATGGATTCAGAATATAGACCGAATTCATTGTACAAAACTTCAATTATGTGCCTATTAGGCTTAGTCACATCTATGAGTCTTCCTTTGTGAGAATGAGATTCAAACCTCTGATGTAGATCATGTAGGTTTTAACCCTGAACAAAAATTATCTACACACGCATCTTATAATAGAAAATAAAAAATAGCAAGAGCATAAAACATAAAATAGATAAACACAGAGATTTTCCCCTGGATCCCAAATCGGGACGACCAGCTTGATTTTTCATTATATTCCTTTTAGTGTTACAACACATATATATACATGCCGAAGCATACATAAACCCCAATCCATTAACCCTAGATTAGAACATAGCCGTAGTTCCCTTGACCAGATCTACAAAATACCAGGGGCCAAAAACCATCGTACCCCAAAACCATGTGCAAACTCATGCACAAAACATGGGTGGGTCCGCCTATGAGTGGGACCGCATACCAAATTTGTTTTTGCCGGGGTGCTGCCCTGGACCTTGACAGGGGGGGCTGCTGCTCCCCCTATGACCCCCCTGCTGCACCTGGCACAACGTACAATGCGTGGGGCTAGTCCTGGAAATAATATAACACATACCCAACAAATCAACAATGTCAAATAATCATAAATCACATTTCAATAGATCATACACTGACAATATGAGTATGAATATTTTAGGAGAGATTCTCCCTCTGAATGAGAATTCACTTCATTCATGTCATCAACCTGTCTTTCATGGAGTCATGCAACAAAAGATCTGTTAGATCATAAACACATATCTATCATTATCATCAACATTATGTCATCGTTATTTTATCAAGGGCCAAACTTGAAATATTAGGGTAGCAAGTTGATGTGAAAACACAATCCCAATAACAATACATCAAGTTAGAGCATTTAATTTCACCACATGCTATAACCACAGATAGTCAAAGATATGAAACACCAATCTCATAGATATGCCTCTATCATCACGGTTTCCAATACTGTGCATATCATAATCAATAGGATCAAGCTAGATTATTCAACATACCAACAAAGTGCATTCACTCTTTTTCGATGAGATTTCATCATGCTTATCACAAGCATTATCAATACCATATAAATGAGGTAACATTCTATAAGAGATCCAACAAATTTTATGCATATCAAGAGTCAAGAGTACCATCCACTAGATTCAGAATTAGGATCTCAAAAACAATATGTGTTAGCAAATCATCAATCTATGCCACTATATCCTAGATTAGAAATAAGTGGCCTTGAAAAATCAAGATCAAAACATTCACTACCAGGTGCACCATTTCATTATAGGAAACATAAATCCCAATCACTTTTATATGCATGCATGAGCCATCTGAGAGGGAGACATTCTCAATATACTGTAGGGATTACCTAGCCATCCAATGTTATAGTTTAATCATAACATTAAAATAATATACCATGCATGCCTTTCTGTATTACCTGTGCACCTTCACATAGGCAACTTGTAGTGCTCAAGTGCCTCTTTACCTTTTCTAGATCTAGCTATCTTTACATTTTCCAGATCTAGACATATTTACCTTTTCCATATGTAGCCATATTTCCTACATTTCCAAGGATCCTAAAGAGAGATCCACTCATCACATCTCATCACAGAGGTTAGAAATATCCAGGTGCTCAAATATACATGCAAAAAGTAACGACTAGAAACAATAATCATAGAAATCAGACACATAAGTGTAAACAAGAGTAATGTTATAAGTCAAGGGATAGTTATCTTAAATGAGATATGATCCTATACCTTTCAAACTAACCTTCAAGATCCATCCATAGGCCATAAAACAATGTTTCCTTCAATCATCAACTTTATCAATGTTTCCTAGAATTATTTTAGGTCTCTACCATCCTTTACTTGCTTCCATAAAAGTGTGATTTCCATGGATTTTATTCAACCAACTTTGATACCATGTTAATTTTTTATAGAGAAACATTGTTCTTTACTTTGATAGTTACATTTCTTCACTAACATGTTAAGTTCACCCCAAATAATTATATAATTGTACAAATCTACATTATTAACCATCAGAATATGAAACTATGTAGAAAGAACAATACCACCACCACCATCATCTAAGCAACAGAATGTAAAATATCAAAGGAAGAGAAGCATGAACACATAGAGACACCAGGATTGGTCAGAGACCAGGGAAAAACACACTATGGGGAAAACCCTTGCAAATTATTCTTCTTATATCATCATCAAATTATTCAACAAACAAGAGTACACTAATCTACAAATTTATATCTTCATGATGTAGAAAAAAACTAGCATATGCATAATAAAACCAAAACCTTACTTCTGCTTGAAGGAACCTAAATCTGAGAACTAAAATGCACTGACACTGGCTGTAGAAAACTAATGAATATGGATGATACTGAATGAGGACTGTAGATTCATCTTGCAGTGGAAATACATAGAGTACTAGCACATTTGGCCCAATTTCTCATGACCAATTTGTCGCTATTCTGACACATAGGCATCACAAGAGCGACAGTTTGAGACGAGGCAAAACGTGGTTAGCCATTACGTCGCAATTCCGACACTTCAATAAAGTGTCGGAAGAGAGACACATTTTCCAACGTTTCCAGACAGTCGTCGCTCTTCCAACGTTATCCAAAACATTTCTCTTCCGACGAAAAAAAAACGTCCCTCGTCCAACGAAAACGAAAAGTTGTGTTTCCGACAAAAAAAAACATCGCTCTTCTGAAAAAAATTAAACATCGCTCTTCCAACGGAACCTAGACGTCACTCTACCGATGAAAATTAAACATCATTAAATTCCATTTAACGTCGCTCTTCCGAAGTTTAAATATGCCGCTCTACCGATGAAAATTAAACATCATTAAACGTCATTTAACGTCGCTCTTCTGACATTTAAAGATGGCACTCTACGGATGAAAATTAAACATCATTAAATGTCATTTAACGTCGCCCTTCCGATGTTTAAAGCCTTGCACTTCCGATGGTGTTAGTGTTGCTCTTAAGATGGATATAGAAACTCTCTTCCTACGCCTATAATGATTTAGTGGTTAAGGGATTAGGGATTAGGGGCTTAGGGGTTAGGGGATTTAGTAGTTAAGGATTTGAAGGGTTAGGGGTGAGGGGTTAATGGGTTAAGCATTAACGGTTTAGGTGTTTAGGGGTTAAGGGGTTAGGGGTTTAGGTGTTAGTGGTTTAGGGGTTTAAGGGTACAACAAAGATAATGATTATAGGGTACAAAAAAACTATAAGGTTTATAGGTTGATTGATATTGACACAGATAGGGTAAGCTTCAACAGTGAAGTTGTTTTTTATGAGGAGGTTGGACCTTTCCAAGCTTATCCTAAGTTTTGAATTACTTAGAAGCTCGAAGGGGTTGAGGATTCAGGTGTCAAGCTTCAGGTAGCTGCACTTGAAGAGGGGTGGAATATTTTGAGCATGATGACTTCCAAACATTCTGTAGAAGATCCACAGAGTTTTTAGAGCTTGTCAAGCAGGGAAGCTACATTGAATACCATATTTTTATGAAGGGCAAGCTTGGAGAGCATAGAGGGTCCTTCAGTTGGTACTTTTAGACATATGTGGACCAATGAAAATGACATCAACCACTGCTGCTAGATACTCCTTTTGTTTGTTGATTATTTCAGTAGAAAAATGTGGGTATATTTTCTATAATTAAAATATGATGTGTTTAATGAATTTAAAAAGTTCAAAGCGTTAATAGAGAAATAGTTAGGCTGTCACATTGCCTCTCTTAGATATGATACTGGTGGGGAATTTTGTGCTAAACATGGGATCCAAAGACAATATACTACACCTTACACTCCACAAAAAACTGTATTGGTTGAGAGGAAAAATTGTACTATCACAAAGATGGCTAGGTGTAAGTTGCAGAGGAAGTCTATTCCAAATAGGTTTTGAGCTGAGGCAATGTTCACAATAGTATACCTATTCTAATTCCAACAAAAACACATGATTCCAACCCTCACACGACCCAGCCCAACCCGCCCTAATGCATTTCCCTGGGCGCCCTCACATGACCAGAATTGACCCGACCTGACCCACCTAAATGCATTTCCCTTGGCGCCCTCACACGAATCGACCTGACCCACCCTGACCCGCCTGAACGCGTTTCCTTGGGCACACTCACACGGCATGACCCGACCTGACCTACTCGAACGTGTTTCCTTGGGTTTCCTCACACGACTCGACTCGACCCCACCTGACCCACCCAAACGCGTTTTCCTGGGCACCCTCACACGACACGACCTAGCCCGAGCCGCGCGAACGTGTTTCCTTGGACGGCCTCACACGACATGATCGGACGCGACCCGATACAACACGAGCAGTCACAACTTAGCATTTTTGATATGACCACCCTCACACGACCCGACCCCACCCGATCGGCCTGAACGTCGAAGGCACGAGGGAGCAAACAGAAAACGGGTTACACGAACATGCAAGACAAGGCACATAGGCGGTTAGTAAAACTTAGAATTTTTGATATGAACAACCTCACACAACTCGACCCGACCCGACCTGACACACCCGAACTCGTTTCTCTGGGCTCCCTCACACGACCCGACCTGACCCGACCCGCCCAAACGTGTTTCCCTAGGTGCCCTCACATGACCCAACCAGACCGGATCGAACCCACCTGAACGTGTTTCCATGGGAGCCCTCACATGATGACCCGAAACGACCTGACCCGAACACATTTCCTTGAGCGCCATCACACGACCCGTCCCGACCCTCTCGAACGTCGAAGGAACGAGGGAGAAAATGACAAATGGGTCTCACGAACGTGCACAAGGCACACGAGTGGTCACAAATTAGCATTTTTTATACGACCTCCCTCACATGATCTGACCCGAACGCATTTGTTGTGGCGCCCTCACAAGACATGACCCGACACACCCGAACGAAGGGTGCACTAGGGAGAAAACGAAAAACAGATCGAAAAAATTTACAAAAGCAACATGAGCGGTCACAAATTAGCATTTTTGATACGTCCGCCATCACACGACCTGACCTAACCTGACCCTCTCGAACACGTTTCCCTAAGCGCCCTCACACGACCTGACCTGACCTGACCTGACCCGACCAACCCGAACGCGTTTCCTTGGGCGCCCTCACATGACTCGACACGACCCGACCTGACCGGACACATTCCTTGGGTAGCCTGCCATGACTCGACTTGACCCGACCAACCCAAATGCGTTTCCTTGGGCGCCCTCACAGTACGGCACGACCCAACCCGACCCGACCCGAACGCGTTTCCTTGGGTTCCATCACACGACCTGACCTGACCTAACCTGCCCGAACGTCAAAGGAACGAGGGAGAAAATGACAAACGGGTCTTACGAACGTGCACAAGGCACATAGGCAGTCACACCTTATAATTTTTGATACAACCTCCCTTATACGGTCCAACTCGAACACGTTTCTTGTGGCGCTCTCACACAGCACGACCCGAATCGCCCAAATGAAGGGCACACAAGGGATCAAAAAATGGAAAAAGGATCTCACAAACGTCACAAGAAACATAGGCGGTCACAACTTAGCATTTTTTATATGACCACCCTCACACGACCCAACCCAACCCGACCCGACCTTCCCGAACACGTTTTCTTGGGCGTGCTCACACAACCAGACCTGACCAGACCAGACCAGACCCGACCCGACCCGCCCGTACGTGTTTCCTTAGGTGCCCTCACAATATGGCACTACTCGACCTGACCCAAACCAAACACGTTTCCTTGGGCGGCATCACACGACTCGACCTGACCCACCTTAACGCGTTTCCCTGGGCGCCCTAGTCATGACACAGCCTGACATGACCTGACCCGGTCGGACATGTTCCTTGGGCACCCTCACATGACCCGACCTGACTCGACCCGCTCGAACATGTTTCCTTGGGCACCCTCACGGTACAAAACAACCCGACCTGACCCGACCCGAATGGATTTCCTTGGGCGCCATCACACGACGCAGCCCAACCCGACCTGCCCGAATGATGTCAAAGGAACGAGGGAGAAAATGAAAAATGGGTCACATGAACATGCACAAGGTATACGGGCAGTCACAACTTAGCATTTTTGATGGCGGTGCCCGCCAAATTCACATTATCCATTCTCAAAGCTGCATATAGTAGGCAGTCAAATTCATGCCCCCAATCAATTTACAATCTTGGAAAACTCCAATGTTTTAACTTCTGAATTGGAAATTTAAATCAATGGGTTCTTTAGTATCTCAAATATGAGATTTGAGATATTAATTTAAAATTTTCTCTTATGGTTATAAAAACCACAATTTCAATAGTCTAGATTCTATTTTCTTATGCGAAAGTTCCCTCTCTTTTTATCTTCATATGAAAACCTTATTATAAACCCATGTTTACAACTCCACTGTCGAATTAGTATTCAAACATTTCCATATTAATATTTAGCCTTCCATTTCCTGTGCAGATGCTCTTTTATAAACTATTTCACTATGAAATACAAGGTCATACAACTAATTACATGAGCGGGACTTTACCTTTCAACCAATGGTCAAAACCATACGATAAAACCCATAACATATTCCAAATGCTGAAACCATACACATCGGAACCCACTTAACCCAAGGTCTCTACTCTTAATTCATTTCAAAATCAAAGCATCTTTTTAGTAGCCTTACCATAGACCTTGGTTAGCCAACCATTGCCCGACCTTATGTATTAACCCGAAGGCTTATCATATACCAACATGTATATATACACGGATTTATAAACTTACCACTGTTCAAGGGGTCGAACCCTTAATATGATTCTAATATTTGAAGACCCAAGTATTAACTTTAATGCGCTCCCAACACACAATCATTTCTTGTAAGGTCTGACTTCATTGCATAATATATATATCACCATATCTATATATACTCACCAACCCTCATGTTATTGGGCCCACATTTATATAATCAACCATGCGATCATTTCATTAATTCAATGGCTAACTGAATAACTTTGGGTTATTCATATCTCAATGAACCTTTATAATAAAATGAAGTTTATATTGGCTACCTTATGGAATATTTATATATGTGGAAACTCAGACCTTGGCAACAAAACCCAACTGCCAACATATAATATCATTCGGGCCCACACTCTCTATTAACATATCGCTCATTCACGTCCTCACAACTTTAGAACGTGACCACTGTTGATCATTGATGCCGCTCAATTGAACGAGTATCGCGAATATTGCATTTTTTTGTCCTCCGGATCTTAACGCCTAAAAAAAACATGACGTGAGTGGTTTTTGGAAACCACCAAAAGAGCATGTTAATCAATAAGTCATATCACATTCCAAAACTAAAATCCACTTAGCATTTACTTACCCACGCAATACTTCCGGTTTCTAACACTTCGGTTTCACTGTTCACACAACTCACGGTTCCACATTTTATTACTCCAGGTTCCGTCCACTCTTCAACTAATGAAAATCCACACCTTTAATTAGGGACTGTGCGCTTCCATTCTAATTCATTTCTTTATTCGTTATAGTCTCACTTCTACTGGAAAATGTAACCCCACAGCTTTACATTCGATAGTATTCCTCTGCATATGAAATCCTTTCATGATTTCTTTGTTCTAATTCCGATTCTTAAGAAATGCGAACCCGTTCTATGTTGGCACTCCATTTCTAGTCCTCTTGAGTAGCCCAATTCACTGATTACTAATTCATTCCATGGATTTGTTCCAGATCCACGATCTCAGCATATATCTTGACATGATTTAATGCCTCTACCTTTCGCTATGATTCAATTCAACTCTTCGAACAGAACCATCACATTATTAAAACTCATTCCTTTAAATATGGTACCACCGGTCCATTCTCACGATTCTGCAGTGTGATATTTCACAAGGCTACACTCACCTTTGGATTATCTCTCTCTCACTGGTTATACATAACAAATTTTATTACTTATAAATTATGCAATCACATTCAACCTTAAACACAATATCGACATTATTAACATCGATTCTTCCATCAATGTAGAGCCTCATTTTAGAGCTCTATTACAAAGTTCTATTCACACAGTTAATCACAGAGATTCAAAACCTTCGCACACAAAATTTAATTCAACCAATGCACATGTAAAACTAAAACAACTTCTTTCATATATATACAACTGGATTCACTTACAAACTTTTGGTCTTTGGCCAGATCTTCAATTACAATGGCCTTCTACTCTCACTCTGACCCCTGAACAGCTATGGATAGCTCTCTACCTCTCCAACTCTGCTTTTCTAATACCTCTGAGGCTTATTTATACAGAAATCCACAAATGAATCGATTCAGCTATTTTGACAGCTGAACAAAACTCTTGGACTTCTCAATTTAGCCTAATTCCCTAGATAAATTGAAACTGACTCTTCACTCTCTTAACTAATCGACTTCTCTCATGTTCTCCAATTTCTTGGGAAAATTTACAATTTATTCTCCACATTTAACTAAAAATAACTCAAATATGAATAATTACATAGGAAAGCAAAACACTAGACCCCACTATGGCTATTTACATACAAAGTATCTTCTTGAGCCTAATGCCCCTGCATCAATTTTTGATACGATCACCTGCCTCACATGATTTGAACCGAACGAGTTTCCTATGGTGCCCTCACACGACACGACCTGAACCTCCTGAAAAAAGGGCACACGAGGGAGCAAACAGAAAAGGGATTGCACAAACTTGCACAAGCAACATGGGTGGTCACAACTCAACATTTTTGATACGACCCGACTCGACCTGACCCGACCAGCCCGAATGCATTTCCTTGGGCGGCCTCACACGACATGACCTGACCCGATCACTCAAATCGACCCGAACCTGTAATATCCCAAAATAGGGAAAATAAGCAGCAACGAGAATATCGTAAGATATTCCAAAAATGGATTGCTCAGTAATGTATTCATAGAAAAATGAATTTTCAGAAATGTAAGCCATGGAAATGAAAATCATCACTTAGATCCCATAGATACATCCATCTAGCATCTAATTCCAAGAGGAGATCAGAAAGAAATGAAACTAGGTGAGGTAAACAAACCTCCCACACTAGTGTAGCTGAAATTGACCAAAAACCCCAAACACTGCTGCTCATAAATTATGCACAAAGGGAAAAACATAGTTTTTAAAAGGGTTTCACTCAAAAATTAAGAAGACAAATATATCTACTCATATATTAGACAATCATGCTCATAAACTGAGATCTAGTCTTCTTATTACAATTACAAGAAAACCCGAGAGGGGTTTCTTATCAAACACTCTGCATACAAATGTGATATTCAGAAATTTACTAAATCACCACTACAACACTGAAGAATAAGAGTGTACAAGGCTGGAAAGATGTCTGATCTGATGTATATCCTTCAAGGGCTCCCTCCCATGAAAGGATGAACCTCTCAATCACAAGAAAACACTGCAACGGAGCCACAAGACCATGCACTGAAGCTGCCTCCAAAAATAACGCATTCCCTAGCTGGAACAACGCTGGGAATGTTAGGGAAATGTGTGGTCTACTACCATAGATCTGAAATGAGCTCAAGACCTCTCCAAAAAAATCTCCTAATAGAAGGAAAGCTCCCTCCAATGAGAAACTACCTCAGAAAAGTGGGATTCCAATCCCTTCCACTGCTACACCTAGCAACACTGCAAAATAACCTGCAGAAACTGCGCTGATGAAGTAGGCTGAATCTTGGCCTGAAAACCTGATGTGGAAAATGAATGCAAACTCTCCCAAGAGGCTCCTCAAGGAAAGATGTGGGATTCTCGCTCGGGAACACCTGGTGCTAAATAGCACTGCTACCCTGCTAAATAGTAAGAGGGAGAAAAAGTCTGAGAAGACAAGAATAATAATCGAAAACATGAAGAATAATTCTGCCATCTTCTTCCTTAAATAAAACATGAGTTTTCTTGCCCTTGGCCCCACTCAATTTGGTCATCTCCATCCAAAGATTCATCTCCCTCCAAAACTGCATTATTCCTTCTTTGATTCCTCCTCCTCCACAACTACGCTGTTGACTTAGTCAAAGTGGATTGAACCAACTTTTTATTATCCCTGTTCACACATGGAGGTGTTTTATTAAGCTATAAAGAGTGTCCCCTTTCACACTTGGAGTGTTTTTATTCCTCGTTAGGAGAGTTATGGCTTTTCTACTCATTTATTCATCGGTTAGAGCTACTGCTAATTCTAATGTTCCATTTAGCTTTGAGGCTAAAATTTGGGAACATTACAGTCCCCCCCCTCCAAAATCTTTGCTTGTACTCAAGAAAATGTATAGGGAGAGAAAATTCCTCTCCTCCTCCTCTTGTGGCCTCTCATCAATAGCCTCTACCACTGCATCAAGATAATCTGCAAATAAACTGTCATCCAATGTTTCCTCCCAAGTGTGCAAAACCAAATGGTCTACATCAATCAAAGGTGGAAAGTGTGAATGGAAACCTGCTTTCCATCCCATGGCATCCACAAGGTAGGAGTGATGACCAACATGGTGAATGAGTGCCTCCCTCACCCATGCTATCATCCAAATGAAATGAGCCATCCTAGGTAGCTCATCAAAAGAATCATCAACCCCGGTTTTATACAATGTGTTGGTGCTGCATGGAGAGATTGGATCCTGCCATCCAAATGGTTTCTCTCTCCATTTATGGTAAACATGGGGCTGCCTCTGTCCTTGGGCTGAGATGACATGGCCTCCAAGAATGGCCCAAGTTCCCCCATCAAACAATCCAGCCATGAAGTTCCTCCTCAAGTTCTTCAAGTGGTCCCTCCCATAAGAAGGAAAAAAGTGTGATGTGGCAATCATGGTTTTCCCATGGTTCCTCCTGAAATGTACAACATGTAAAGTGGGGAGAATCATGCTCCCGATGGGCATCTCTACTACCTCCAGCACTCTCCAAAAAAAAATTCCCATGATCATAAACATATCAGCAATACATGGAAGCAAAGTACAATGAAAACAAGTTGCCAAATGACAGCTGGAGAGTGAATCATAGTTCCACTCATGGAACCAACGCAGTGCATCCTTTGCCTGCGTCAAAATAAGAAATAACAAGTGCTTTAACATCCACTTATTTTCTTCCATAGTCATCTCATAAGATGGAAACATGAAGTTACAATATGGTGTCAATGGTGTACACCAAGAAACATGTGGCTTCCCTCACAAACCACCAAAAGGATAGCCAAAATCAATGCTACAAGTAGCTGCAAGTACATCATCATACAATATGCAAGAAGAGATGATTCTTCTTGATACATCATGCTGCTCAAACAAGGAAAAGAGGTACAATACAAAATGTGAAATTATTCCTCCTCCATCATGTACTTGAGATCTTGAGCTGAAATGGCTCAACTAGAATCTTTCCCTCACATCCAATGAGGTGGGAAGTGGCTGTGACCTCCTGTTTGTCACCATTCGGGCTATGAATCTCTCCATATGCTAAAATATGTCATGCTGGATTCCCTCCCAAGTGAACTCCTCTGCCAAAGAAAGGTATGCATCATAATGCATGGAAAGGAAGTCCTCATGTGCTGCAAGTAGCAACTCCTCCTTGAGACTAGAAGCTCTAGTCAAGAAGACTCTTCCGTGTGAATAGATGACCATATAATCCACCATATACTCATCATCTCTATCTAGGTCATCGAGAATCATGAATGCACCAAGATCCTTGGATTACTCTACTAAGAGCTGAGATCTCCAATAAGGAT
Source organism: Pinus albicaulis (assembly GCA_034641835.2). Classification (NCBI taxonomy): domain Eukaryota; kingdom Viridiplantae; phylum Streptophyta; class Pinopsida; order Pinales; family Pinaceae; genus Pinus; species Pinus albicaulis. The sequence continues at coordinate 274,700,129 of CM076580.1, forward strand.
CAATCCTCCTAAGAGACAGTGCTGGTGATCTGGCATGTGAAGCTCTCCTCATGTTGCTACCTGTTATTTTGACATCCCCCATGCCAAAGTTCTCCTCCAAACTCTCCACCTCTCCAAAGTCCAAGAGTGGTGAATCCAAAGACAATATGTGTTCCATCAACTCTAGATTAGGTGGCCTCCCAGGTGGAATGCCTCCATGTAGTGAGGCATCAATGTCAAGAGTAGACTGCACATATCATTGGGCAACCTTGCCCCTGCCCTTACAACACAAATCAGTCTGCCTCTTCCTCTCATTAGCTTTCTGAAATAGAGAAGGGTGTGTGCCTCTCATCAAGTGATGCTGCTCTTCCTCCCTACCTCCTCCTTCCAGCTGCAATGCTGCACAATCATGTTGCTCACTGATTGTGCTTGGACCTCCATGTATGAGATCCTGGGGAACTTATTGTAAGGATACAGGAATCCCTCCTGTTGGAGCATGTACTCCTCCTCCCTTTGCATGAGGTACTAGATGTGCTCTAGATGTGACAGTGCTGTTGCCCTCAACTCCATCAATGTGTTTGGGCAACATCTCAACAATTGGATCCTCCAGTGAAAAAGAGATCCCCATGCCCTCTTGTTTAGGAATATGAACAAGAGGTCTTGCCTCCGGCAATGTGTAATGCAAGATATCAGCTTCTCCCATGGTTTTTTGAAGTGGAGTTTCCTCCATCATATGCAAGGGTTTTTTTCTCTCAAGTTTCCCTTGCTCATGTGTCTTAGGAAGTTTTTCACCAAACCTCCCCACCAATGTTTCAATGAATCTTGCATAAGAGGAAGTGTTTTCATTTTTTAAAGAGCAAGATTCAAAAATCCACCATGCATGGGCCTTACCTCTGAAATGCAGTACTGCAACTCTGATGGCCTCATATTTAGAAATATGGTGTTGCTGAAAATAGGAGTCTAGCTCCTCCACCCAAGCCCCAGCTGAACATGTGGGTGAGCCTTCAAAAGTAGATAGAAGAAATCTATCTGCATCCTACTACTTGCTCTTCTCCACTTGGATCTTGCAAAACCCCTGGAAATCAGTATGATCTCTAAACCTCTCAGTTTGAGATTCATACTCCTACAACAAATCACTGAGAGTTCTCCTCTTAGGCATTCTTCCTCCTCCCATCCATCTCAAGATAGATCTGGGCACTTGACTGCACTGTGCATCGTGGTGTGTAGATGCATGCTTACACTCACCATGTGCAAATATATATTTAGGTCTAGATACCACTTCCCTTGGAGATCCCATCTTCATTCTAATTCTCTTCAACTCTCCTTGAAAACTCTACATATATTTTGGAAGAAGCTTTGTAAGCTTGTCTTCCGTTCTCCCTTCACATACTGTTAGTATGAATCTTTTGTCGAAGCGTACGAAAAAAGACCACTTTAGCTACGCATAACTTATAGCCCTAACATCAAATATGGATGCCAATATCTTCATATTTGCAGTTAGTTGATCAAGATAAATGCTGCACAAATCCAGATCTATACATAAAAATATATTAAGCAGTGAAAATAAGGTTTTGCTCCATGCATCCAATAGATAAGGCAAGAACAATATTTTTGAAATAATTTTATATTAAGGGCATCTGAGAGGAAAATAAGAAAGGTGTTTCCAATTCTCCTCAATGGGATGGGCTCTTTGAAAGTCCTCAACACTTTAGATCTAGCATATCTCTCTATTTTTGGTGTAGAATACCCATACAAAATATAAAACTTAAAGGGAGTTCACCAAGTGAAGATAGAAAATGTGACAATGATAATGGCTCAAAGTCAGACCAAGAGTAAAGATCCAGAGTGATCTCATAGGCAACAAAAGGTGACAAATGAATGGGAAAACCCTTCTATTTATAACAAAATATTAGGGTAGTCTAGAACTTGGTGCAGGGATAAAATATTATTAACCAAATTCTAGAACCACCATTTAGGAATATTTTATTATATTTGTTGGAGGGAAAAGGATTTTGACTTGGGTCAAATCCTTTATTTATAAATAATAAATAAATAAAGGATTTATTTATTATTTTAAGGAAATGGTGGAAATATAATTAAATAAATAATGATTTATTTAATTATTTATAAATGATTTAGTCAAATTTAACTAGGAATATTATTTAAATAAGGATTAAATAACTTATTCCTAGGAAATAATCAAATAAATAAGGATTTATTTAATTGATTTCCTTGTTTTGGGTTAAATATGACCAAGAATAATAATTAAATTGATGTTTAACTAATTATTCCTTGAGGAAATATAAACAAATATAGATTTGTTTATTATTTCCTTAAATGATTTAGTCAAATTTAACTAGGAATATTATTTAAATAAGGATTAAATAACTTATTCCTAGGAAATAATCAAATAAATAAGGATTTATTTAATTGATTTCCTTGTTTTGGGTTAAATATGACCAGGAATAATAATTAAATTGATGTTTAACTAATTATTCCTTAATGAAATATAAAAAAACATAGATTTGTTTATTATTTCTTAAATGATTTAGTCAAATTTAACTAGGAATATTATTTAAATAAGGATTAAATAACTTATTCCTAGGAAATAATCAAATAAATAAGGATTTATTTAATTGATTTCCTTGTTTTGGGTTAAATATGACCAGGAATAATAAATAAATTGATGTTTAACTAATTATTCCTTGAGGAAATATAAACAAATATAGATTTGTTTATTATTTCCTTTTGGGGTTTCCTTTTTAGACCATAAAAAATTAATAAAGGTGTTTTACTAAATTGTTTCACATAGTGAAAGAAATTTTACTTAGGGTAAAATTGGTCTTATGTGGTGTACTTGGGTCCATCTAATGATAATAGGTTAGATGACCAAAAAATGGTGTAACACATACTAGAGCCTTCTCTTTTCTGTCCATCTCTCCTGAAAGTATAATGGCCCGAGATCCACAGGCTGAGCCAAGATATCAGCTTTGATACCACTGTAATATCCCAAAATAGGGAAAATAAGAAGCAACAGGAATATCTTAAGATATTCCAAAAATGGACTGCTCAGCAATGCATTCACAGAAAAATGCATTTTCAGAAATGTAAGCCATGGAAATAAAAATCATCACTTGGATCCCATAGATACATCCATCTAGAATCTAATTCCAAGAGGATATCAGAAATAAATGGAACTAGGTGAGGTAAACAGACCTCCCACACTAGTTTAGCTGAAATTGACCAAAAACCCCAAACACTGCTACTCAGAAATTATGCACAAAGGGAACAATGCAGTTTTTAAAAGGGTTTCACTTAGAAATTAAGAAGACAAATAGATACACTCATATATTATACAATCATGCTCATAAACTAAGATCTAGTCTTCTTATTACAATTACAAGAAAACCCGGGAGGGGTTTCTTATCAAATACTCTGCATACAAATGTGATATTCATAATTTTACTAAATCACCACTGCAAAATTGAAGCATAAGAGTGTAGAAGGCTGGGAATATGTCTTATCTGATGTAGATCCTTCAAGGGCTTCCTCCCATGAAATGATGAACCTTTCAATCACAAGAAAACACTGCAACGAAGCCACTAGACCATGCACTGAAGCTGCCTCCAAAAATAATGCATTCCCTATTTGGAACAACGTTGGGAATGTTAGGGAAATGTGTGGTATGCTACCAAAGATCTGAAATGAGCTTAAGACCTCTCCAAACAGGTCTCCTGATACAAGGAAAGCTCCCTCCAATGAGAAACTAGCTCAGAAAAGCGGGATTCCAATCCCTTCCACTGCTGCACCCAACAACACTGCACAATAACTTGCAGAAACTGCACTGATGAAGTAGGATGAAGCTTGGCCTGAAAAATTGATGTGGAAAATGAATTCAAACTCTCCCAAGAGGCTCCTCTAGGAAATAGGTGGGATTCCCGCTCGGGAACACCCGGTGCTAAACAACACTGCTACCCTGCTAAACAACAAGAGGGAGAAAAAGTCTGAGAAGAGAAGAATAATAATCTAAAACATGAAGAATAATGCTTCCATCCTCTTCCTTAAATAAAACATGAGTTTTCTTTCCCTTGGCCCCACTCGATTTTGTCATCTCCCTCCAAAGATTCATCTCCCTCCAAAACTGCATTATTCCTTCTTTGATTCCTCCTCCTCCACAACTGTGTTGTTGACTTAGTCAAACTGGACTAAACCAACTTGATATTATCCCTGTTCACACATGGAGGTGTTTTATTAAGTTGTAAATAGTGTCCCCTTTCACACTTGGGGTGTTTTTATTCCTCCTTATGAGACTTGTGGCTTTTCTACCCATTTATTCACTGGTTAGAGTTGCTGCTAACTCTAATGTTCCATTTAACTTTGAGGCTAAAATTTGGGAAAATTACAGACCTGCCCAAACATGTTTCCTTGGGTGCCCTTAAAATATGACACGAAATGAATTGACTTAACTCGAACACGTTTCCTTGGGCGCCATCATGACACGACTCGACCCGACCCGTACGAATGTGTTTCCTTGGCCAGCCTCACACAACACGAACCGACTAGACCCAACTCAACCCGCCCGAACACGTTTCCTTGAGCGCCATCACAAGACTTGACATGACCCGTACGAACGAGTTTCCTTGGGCGGCCTCAATACTACATGACATGACTCGAAAAAACCCAACTCGACCCGCCCGAACGCGTTTCCTTGGGTGCCCTCATATGACCCGAAAAATTGTTCCTAAACCATAAACTCGATCGCATGACCCGAGACATTGTTCCTATACCCTAAAATATAACTCCCAAACATTGTTCCCAAACCCTAAACCCTAATATTGTTCCTAAACACTAACACTTACCTCGTAAACGTCGCAATACCGACACTTGACCCAACTGTCGCAATACTGACACTTGTCCTAGCTGTCACAATACTGACACTTTTCTCCAAACCGTCGCAATACCGACGCTTTACTCCAAACCGTCGCAAGATCGACACTTTTATCCAAACCGTCGCAATACTGACGCTTTACTCCAAACGTCACAATACCGACACTTATTTCTAAGTGTTGCAAGATCGACACTTTTCTCAGAACCGTTACAATACCAATGCTTTTCTCCAAACATCGCAATACCGACACTTATCTTTGAGTGTTGCAATACCGACACTTGTCTCCAAACGTCGGTATAGCGACAGTTGTGGGCGGGATTTGAAAAATTGATAAAAATTGGGGAAATTTCTGACATTTGGTCAAAAGTGTCAGAACGAAAGTGTCAAAATTTTGATCAAATGTACTAGTGAGTAGATCTTCAAATTTACAACATCAAGAACATGGATCTGAAGAATCACCAAGTGATCTCAACTCTGAAGTCCTAGATCTAAATCTAGGAGACTATTAATGACCATTCTAACGCAAATGTGATTGCGTGATGGATGAAATAATGTTGTTTCTCAAGAAAATGATTGTGACCCAAATCAGATTTTCCCAAAAACTCTCTTAGTCGTGGATTTAACTCACTTAGCTCGCATATAAATGGCTTTGAGCTGCTATCTCAACGTTGTGTGTTCACGGCTAAGGGTATGAATACCTTATAACCCTAGCCACACCCTTAGGCCATCCTGCCAGTGGCTTTACCAGCTGAGCCGCGACCTCAACAAGCCTAGACCATAACTTAACCTCAGCTAAGCTGCTACCTTAGCCTTTCCTTTCCATGACTCTCGCCCAAGGGGCCCAGATCTAATGCATGCCTTTGACCGAGATCCCGATCCACTGCGCGTGCCTCACCTAACATCCCTTTGTGAGACAAAAACATAAATATACGACCCAAAACCAAAATAACATGAATAAGATCTCGTGAGAGAATTTTTTCCAATGAACTTGAGGTTGCTTCTATTTATAACTTTATGAGGGACCACTTGGGGCTTTGACTGAATCAACATGCGGTTAGGCTGACCCATAAAATAATAAAATAATTCATAGCTTAATTTCTGTTTAATTGATTGGCGAAACCTATAGGTCAATATTTGTCTTCTAAGAAAGAGGAATCTAATGAAATTATAATCTCAACCATATGATATGTCCATAGTAGAATTTGCCTGTAGTTGAATAATTTTAACACATAAAACATCTACCAATGCATAAACATAAAGATACAAGAGACACAAAATGTGGGCTATCATCCAAGGACAAAACCTCTCACTCTTTGAGAGTAAAACCCACACAAATTTTTCTCATCGAGATTCCAATTGACGAATACCAAGACCAAGACCCTTGACCTATTAGCCACTCTAAGACTAAGACACTAGTTCTCTTTTTTTCTTCTCCTGTTATTCTTTTACCCTATTTTCTCTGAGATCATCTCTTCAATGAGTTGTAGATATACTATTCATGGCTTCGAAACATGTCAATGTAATGTCACAAAAAATTGATCTCTGTAGAAATACCAAAACACAATGATACATTACTGAATAATAGCTATTTAACTAGACAAAAATTCACTGTCCCTTCATCACTCCTTGTTGTCCCTTGACCCATCCAAACTGTTCTCCCTTTTCTGTGATCCAAGTCTCAAAGGGATCTGAATTCCTTTGACTGTGAGACAACACTGAACTGTAGTTTCATTTCCTTTCCAAATTGTGCCATTGTATTTTACTCAGAGATATATTGTTCCCACCCCTCCAAAATCACAGAGATATATCTGAATTTCACTTTGCTTTTGTACATCCAAAATTACAGGGACATCCAAATTTCCAAACTATAGCTATCCACCCAAATTCAGAGATATGAACCATTTTTTAACTATACTACAAATCCGAACTTGTTATTGTTCTATTCATCCAAAAATATTAGAGGTATATACGAATTTATGAATGTGGAAATGCAAAGTGTCTTCAAACTTAGTTATAGTGATTGGTCCTCCAAAAATAATCCGCCATGTGTATATGAAGGGTTGTGTCTCCATAATTGTCAGACAACATGATTTATGCTTCATCTTGAGGCCGACATAGGAAGAAGAGGACTAGTTCTTGTCGTTGGAGGGCTTCTAGACAACTTTATGACTTATATACATGACATTAAATCTACGACAATTCCTAAAGGCTCATAATGGGAGCTATCTAAAATAAAATACCTTGTTCATGAAACCCATGAAGCAAGTATTACAATAATAATTTTATTTTCCTTCTTTTCAAAATTTACAAATGTCACAGTTACATGTCATTATGAAGACCGAACCTAGTTATACTCTTCAACACTCTCTCGTAACTAGGGAGGTATTAATAATGGTACTTGGTCATTCTCAATTTGAGGAATTTCTCATAAGAAGAATTTGATTGGACACTCATATGTCTAGCATCATATCAACGAACATTGTCACATACCAAGGCCTTGAATAATGAATTTATTCACATGATCAAAGAAAAATGTTGGTGAGAACAATGATTCTTAGACACCATAATCATTATCTCTCAAGGTACATACTCCAACAGGGTGTTCATAGAGTATGAACTAATTTTGACTATTCTTATCTTGGATAGCTAGTCCTCAAAGAATATTGATCCAAAGCTACTCTTATCTTGGATTCCCTATCTCATACTCAAAGAGTATCCGATGTTAGATGATTACCCAATCCTCCATTCTGTCTTCCCAGGTGAAGACCAAAATGATGTGTCTATCTACCCCTCTTAATTAGGGAGGACATATCAATTCTAATAACAAAATGTACTCATTCCTATAGAAGTAATGTAACTAAGCTCCCTCTTGGCTTAGGAATTTCTGAGTTTCTTCCAAGTAAAAAACTTGTTTTTAGGCTCTTTCTTAATTAGGGACCTACAACAACTCCACAACCAGCTTCTTGAATATCTCCTTCCTTCAATGTCATGAATTTATTTGTCAAGGAGTCTTCATCTTCTGTGGGTTCTTCATAGGGAACATACCATCCATCACTTTCATCCATGGGTCAGTCATGTCATTATTCCTTTCATAAAAACGTGATCCATTAGTCTTCATCTAGTCTTGCTTCATTTCTTGTTGCCTTCTTCATGCCATATTTTCTGGAAGGATCTTACATCCTTCTATATGGCCCTCTTGGAAGACATACACATTTCTTCTTTTTGGTGGTCTTGCATAGGCCCACCCGAATATTTGTTCAAAATTAAGAAATGAACACTTAAATCAAAATTACCATTGTGATGGTATTTTATCATGACACATTTCAGTTTGCATCAACATCCTACATACATGTTGACATATCTCCCAAAGATGTCCATTTTCAAGGGTCTCCATATTTTCTAGACTTCCATCAGAGTCTTCATATTTTTTCTGGAGATTTCCTAGTCAAATCTTCGTGGTCTTCTGGATGTTGATTGCATTTACCATGGTTTCATATCTCATGATATCTTCCTTCCTTTTTTCACACACATTTCATTTCATTCCCAGGAGCTTCCAATCAGATTTCCTTAATTGTATTCAACCACCTCATACTTCATATGAGGACATATTATGTTGATTTCATCTGGTGTGACCCATGCCTTTTGAAATTATTTCATAGGAGGAGATTCCTTTCCTTTGATCATGCTTCTCAAAATAGAGTAGTGATCCAAGTTACCTGCGACCATACAACATGACTTTATAAAATAAAATATAAGCACACATTTAGCTTTAGGTCATATTGGCTTCTTTAAGAAGCTTCCTTGATTGAAAATACCTTCATCCCCTTGACCTGCTTCATTTCTTATGTCATCATACCATTATCCCATAAATTCCACAAGTTGGAGTTGTTGACGAAACAATTTCTTCCTCTCTAGATCGGTGAATCTTCCAATGAATATTCCATCAGAGAATCTTGAGGATCTTGCATATCACTATCCAAAAAATGTTTCCTTTTTGACTTTATGTATGATGAAGCTTGTCCTATAGGACTTATTATTTTCCTTAAGTTTCTAATGAATTTCCCAAGAACTATATCCTTCCTATTTGACTGCCATGGATTTTTTTCCATCTGTCCTTCATGATTACATATGGTGATGTCACGAGCTCTTGCGTCTAATTATTTTCCTCTTTCAGATTTCTCCACTTCTTCGGTGAAATGAACTTCTTCTATATATTCCTTATTATTTCCCTTCTTAAGCTTAGGACAATATTTTCTGTATAACATTGATTCTTCGCCATGTTCTTCTTTCCTTTCAGAAAATGTCTACATACATTTCATTTGAATCTTTACTACTTTTTCTCTTTACCTGTCATCTCCTATCTTGTATAGAAACTACACATTTTTGGATAAATTTCTTATCCTCAAAAAAAATTGTTACCTTGTTCATCAGTTAATACATTTAAAACAATGAGGATTATCTCTCCCATATCTTGCAATTGAGATCTTATGAAGATAACCCTTTGTCCTTTGATAACTTAAATTTGTGTAGATCAGATCTAAGTGATGTGATCTCCTTTATTGCATCTTAAAAGAATATTTATAACAAAATATCATATATATCTCTTTGATGTCTCCAATACTGCTATATGATGGGACCTTTCATAAGAATCTCTTCCCATGTATTCTGAGGAGACCTTTCCATTGATATGTTCAATGAGTTCACTTTATTTAAGGAATATGCCTATCCTCCTTGTCCATGCAAGGAATTTCGATGACCCAAATGACTTATAGATCTCCTTGCAAAATGAAGTAATTTTAAAAAATTTGATTATAGAATGAAAGATACTTACTTGAAAAGTGAAGATGAAATTTTCAACTTGATCACTTTGATGGTGGTTGGAGAAGATGTATAAGTGCTCCATTTTGGATGATCTTCTTCCAAATGAAAATCCCTTCTTCAATAAAGGATATTTCTCCTTTTATGATGTCATTGCCTTTAGATCTAGCTTCCTTTGTTGATGGTGATTGATGAGCATGCTTTGATGCTTCCTCATATGATCTTCTTTAAGGATATGGAAAGGGATCCTTGCTTCAACGAGAGGAAACTTTCCTTATAGCTTTTGAAGATGATGACAATGCCTTATATCCTTCTTTGTATTTAAGATACTTCGGATTCTTAGTGGTGAATGAGTGCATATCAGAAATTCTTCTAAGGTCTCCAAGATGATGTGATCTTAGTCCTAAAAATGCTTCTCTTGGATGTATTTCTTTTTAAATCTCTTCATATTGATGAGGGTCTTTGTGGTATTTTGCTAAGGACTATAGGTTCCAACAATCTTGCTGGTGTATAATTCTAGTTTCCTTGATTTGTAGATATATTCGCCTTGAGTAGAAATAAGCCTTTGGCCTCAATTATTTGATGATCCCAAGACTTATTTTGAAGTAGACTTCCTTCTTTGATATAGGGTTTGATTCTTCAATGTATATCTTGACTTCAATTTGATATCCTTCAAATGCTTTTATGCCTTCCTTGAGATTTGATCCTTGAGTGTTCCTTGATAGTGTGCCCTACCTTGAATTTGACACCTTAGCTCTGATACCATGTTGAGAAATCTAGGGCATCATGAATTAGGTGATTTCTCTTCTTCTTTAGTAACTTCTTGTGAGTATTTTACTTCATTAGATTAGGATCTTATTTTTTCTTAAGTTATTAGTTTTCTTCTTAATCAAAGAATTACCAATGCATAACATAAATAGACAAGATACAAAAAATAAAAGCTATCAACCAGGGCCAAAACCTCTCACTCTTTAAGAGTAAAACCCACGCAATTTCTTCTTATAGAGATTCCAATTGAAGAATACCAAGATCAAGACCCTTGAACTATTAGCCACTCCAATACCAAGACACTAGTTATCTGTTCTTCTTCTCCTCTTCTTCTTCGACCCTCTTTTCTCTTAGATCATCTCTTCAATGAGATGTATATATACCAATCATGGCACTGAAGCATGGAAATGTAATGTCACAAAAATGTGACTTCTACAGCAGTAGAAAAACACATTGATACATTACTGAATAATATAACTAGAAAAAACTTTGTTGTCCCTTCATCACTCCTTTCTGTCCCTTGAACCATCTGAATTGTTCTCCATTTTTTGTGATCCAAGCCTAAGAGGGATCCAAATTCCCTTGACTATGAGACAACACTGAACTGTATTTTAATTTTCTTTCCGAATTGTGTCACTGTAGTTTACTCAGATATATCTTGTTATCGCCCATCCGAAATCACAAATATGTATCAAAATTTCACTCTGCCTCTATCCATATGAAATTATAGAGATATTTGAATTTCCTAACTGTATCTATCCACCCAAATTCAAAGATCCGAACCATTTGTTTACTGTACTAGAAATACAAACTTGTTACTATTCTGTTTATCCTAAAAACTTAGAGGTATATATGAGTTTATGGCTGTGGAAATACGAAGTGTCTTCACGCCTATTTATAGTTGTTGGTCCTCCACAAATAATACGACATGTGTATCTTGAAGGGTTATGTCTCCATAATTGTGAGCTAACATGAGTTCTGATTCATCTTGAGGACGAGGTAAGAAGAGGAGGACTAGTGCTTGTCGTTGGAGGGCTTCTATACAACTTTATAGACTTATATACATGACATTAACTCTATGCCAATTACTAAAGGATCACAATGGGAGATATATAAAATAAAATCCATTGCTCATGAAACCCATGAAGCAAGTATTACAATAATAATTTTATTTCCCTTCTTTACAACATTCAAAAAGTCACAGTTACATGTCATTATGAAGACCGAAACTAGTTACACTCTTCAACAATTACCAGTGTGATTATTCCTTCTTGGTTATGGATTCCTAGGTCTCTAAAATGAAACATTTAAATTTTCATGTTAAATATTGCGCCCATTCTCATATTTGTGAGAAAAGACAAGAGATGGAACCCATTGAGTCCTTTATTAAAACATTCCAATCGTATTCTATTTGATCAAACTTTTTAGATGCCCTCAAATGCAAGATAAACTCATTAGCTGAAAGGAAAGCGCTCCTTCTTAGCATAGAGGAAGAAAGTTGGCGCCTTAAAAGTAGGACGATTTGGATAAAGGAGGACAATGGGAATCCTAAGTTATTATTCCAGTTTTCCCCTCATTGTAGGAACAATAATGCTACTTGGGATATTTTGGATGATGAGGGAAAGAATCAGTGTTCCAAACATGATTTGGAAAGGATTTCTATGGCTCACTTCTCTAGGTTTTTCAAATATGTAGGGAATTATATGATTCAAGACTAAATTCAGGTCATTCAACATTTTACTAGATTATTTTTGGACAATATATCTGCTAGAATTAACAATCCTATCATGATGGATGAGATAAAAGTGGCTCTCAAATTTTTTTCCAAGCACAAGAGTCCTGCCTTGATGGATGACCTATAGAATTTTATTTAGCTTTTTAAAACCTGTTTGGGAATGATTTGATTAATGTTGTGGAGGAGGCTAGATTGAGAGGAAATATGACATGGGCTATTAATCTAACTTCTTTAGATATTATTCCTAAATGATCTAAGACCCAATACTTTAATCACTATAAACCAATCTCTCTCTGCTAATTGCCAAGGTTCTATCAAATAGGCTAAAGGATGTCCTCTCTTCTTCTCTTTCCAGGGAGTAGTTTGGTTTCGTTTTGGGTCGATTGATCCAATGCCATTGGGTTGGATCAAGAGGACCTACATTCTATCAAGATCCAAAAGTTTTATGTTCTTATTATTAATATGGAATTATTTAAGGCTTATGATATGGTGAACTTGGTTTTTCTTAGACTTCTTCTTCTTTACATAATGTCTTAAAATTTTGTTGTGATCATCGGTGGTTCTCCCTCTTTTTTTACTACTTCCAAAGGATTGTGGCAGGGGTTTCCCCTCTCCCTTCTATTATCCCATTTAATTATTGAAGGTTTAAGCAAGATGATCATCTCAAAAAAGAGAGAAGAATGAATCAAAGGAATAAAGGTGACTAAATCCATATTGTTAACTCATATTTTGGTTTTTGATGATGTTCTGATCTTTGGTAATGGAATGGTAGCATAATGGAATACCTTCAGTTGCATTTTTTTCAATCTTTTATTCTGCTACAAGAATGTTGATTAGTCAACATAAATCAAACTTTTATAAAAACAATATTTCTGATTAGTCTATCTCCTCCATTGTCTTTCCTCCCTTATAAGGTGGTCCCTCTAGACCTAGGATTCTCTTACTTGGGTTTTTATCTTAAATCTAGTTGCTATCACGTGGAGGATTGGCACATGTTAATTAAGAGAATTGAAAGAAGGATAAAATACTAGTGCTATAGATGGATCTCTCTAGGTGGTAGGATGACATTGGTCAAATCAATCTTAGAGAGAATTATTGTTTATTGTCTCTCTCTTTCTAAAATTCCAAATCAAGTATTATGGAAAGTTCGTCGATCTATGTGTAATTTTCTTTGGATTGGAAAGCGGAACCATGCTAGTTATCACTTAGTATAGTGGGATAATCTTTCCTAGCATAAATTTCCTGGGGGTTGGGGGTTCAAAAACGTACAGTGGTTTGGCCTTTCCCTCACTGTGGAAATTTTATGGAAGGATATTACGAGGAATGGTATTTGGAGTAGTATAATTTTGGAGAAATATATTTATAAGAAACTAGCTTCATAGTGGCTTTTGTATCAGGAGTCACAAAAATTATTGCAGGCTAAAATATTTGGAGGGGTATGGTGTCATTTATTCCTTGGATCACTAAATGGCTCATGTGGAAGGTGGGTAATGATCAAATCACTAGACTGGGGAAAGACCCTTTCATGGGAGGCTCATCCTTTTATACTTTATCAGTTGAGCTCATATCACAACTTAAGGCACAAGATGTCACTAGGTTCTATCATGCTTTTTTATCTTTCTCACATGACACTTTCATTGGAAAGTGGAAATCCTCTATTAATATGGTACCACAAAGTCCTTTGGCTAAGGAATGGGACTATTATGTCAATAAGATGGTCTCAATGGTATTATCATGTATTCGAAGGAGAATACCATTTCCTGGTGTTGGAATTATTCCTTAGGCTAAATTACAACTAGCCTAAAATATTACACTATCTCTTTTAATATTCTGCGATGTGGGATAAATTAGTGCTATAGGAAGATTTGGCATTGGAAAATGTTATGAAACCAACTAAGAAAATAGAATAAAAGAGAGATCAATGACTTAGAAATCATCCACTTCGAGGGGGAAACCTCATTTCCATTTACATAAATGAACAATTCTTAGATGATACAAATGATAAAACCTCCTTTCTATATATAAGAGTCCATGGGATCATAATACAATCTATTACACCATTTTTTTGGTCATCTAATCCATTGTTATTATATGGACCCAAGTACATCAAGTAAGACCAATTTTACCCCAAGTAAAATCACATTCACTATGAAAAACAACTTAGTAAACCATCTTTATTAAGTTGTTTATGGTCTAAACAGGAAACCCCATGGGGAAACATTAAATAAATCCATATTTGTTTGATTTTTCTCAAGGAATAATTAGTTAAATAGAAGTTTAAATAATATTCCTGGTTATATTTAACCCAAAACAAGGAAATTAATTAGATAAATCATTATTTATCTTATTATTTTCTAAGAATAATTATTTAAACATTACTTAAAAAATATTCTTTGTTAAATATGACTAAATCTACCTTAAATAATTAAATAAATCATTATTTATTTGGTTATTACTCAACCATATCCTTAAAATGATCAATAAATCATTTATTTATTTATTATTTAAAAATAAGGGGATTTGACTCAAGTCAAATTTCTTTTCCCTCCAACAAATATAATAAAATATTCCATAAAAGTTGGATCTTTGTTTGGTTAATAATATTTTAACTATGCACCAATATCTAGACTAACTCAATATTTTGTCATAAATAGAAGGGTTTTCCCATTCATTTATCACCTTTTTTTGCCTAAATATCACTCTGGATCTCAACTCTTGGTCTCGCTATTGATCCACCATCATAGCCATATTTTTCCATTTTTTTTTGGGCTTTCTACACCATCAAGAGAGAGGAATTCTAAATCTGAAGTGCTAAGGACTTACAAGAACTCATCCCATTGAGGAGAACAGGTAACACCCTCTTGTGTTTTCCTCCCAGGTGCCATTAATAAAAATTTCATTGGATATATTCTTGTCTTGTCTATTGGATCTATGGAGTAAATCTTATTTTTCTACTGTTTAATGTCTTCTAATACATATATCTAGATTTTTGCAGCATTTGTCTTGATCATCTAATTGCATATCTGAAGATATTAGCAGTCATTTCTGATGTTAGGGCTGTTTGTTATGCGCAGCTAAAGTGGTCTTTTTTCATACACCTCGAATCAAAATTCATACTAACAACTGGCGACTTCACATGGGTTTATGATTACGACCACTGTCATTTTCCTGATCCTTGCATATCCAGCTGCTTCAAACCATAGGATTTCTCTTCAGCCCCTTGTTTTTTCTTTTCTTGATGTTTTTTTTAACCCATAAAACCCTAAAACGATAAAAATTATGACTTCAGTGTGTTTTCGGACCTATTGCGCAGGTGACAGACATCAGTCGCAGCTGAGACGACAACTTTTTTTGAAATCTACTGTCGAGAGTGCCGGAAGTGCAGGTTTCACTTTTCAGCCCAAAACCTATGACCTGGACCTCCAGGGTGCACTTTACTACCCAAAAAGTGTGACCTCTGCTGAAAATAGGTCAGAAACTGCGACCTAGAATTTTTACAGGGATTTTTCTGAAAGTTTTCTGGGTTTGTCTAAGCCTCTGTTCAGGGTTTTCTAACCTTCGTCTCTGCCCATTTTAGACTTGTACTTGTTTTGTTTCACTCAAATAAGTGGGAACCTAGCCCCCTAGGGCTTCCGTACCCTCCACTTTTTGTGGAAGAGTTTTTGCTGTTGCAGGTTGTTTGAAATTTCAAAGTCTTCAGCCATTTTTTCAGATATGATACCTCACCTTTAGATCCACTTTAGATCAGCTTGTTATCCATCCAAATATCCTCATTTAGTTTTTTTGGGTTTTCCTTTAGGGTGCAGTCTACTTCCCTCCCGGAGATAGCCTTTCGCCACCTCTTTTTATAGCAATTCTTCCTCTGATTTGTTGCTGTTCCTGCACCACTTTCCAGCAGATTTTGTCCTTTAGATACCTGTCCCTTTTGAACTTAGATCTATTGGTTGTTTTAGTATGTTTTGATTAGTTTTTTCGCTCACCTATAGACTAGTTGTTGAGGGGCCCACCTCCTTTGGTTTAGATTATTTCATTATTAGCTGTTTATTTTCTGTTTTTGCAGGCCTATATACTATCATTTGCAGGTTTATTTACAGGTATACAACAACACTTTTTATTTTCTCTACAAATGTCTGGGTTTAAAAATTAAAATTTACACACTTTTACACACACACCCTAAGCAAAAAAGGGCTTGGTTAACACCGCCAAGAAAAGACTCTAAAAAATTGAAATTAATTTCCCTGCACACCAAGGCATTCATCCCAGAGACTTCTTGGCCTTTATCCTCAGTTTCAGGTAGGGAGAATTACTCCTCCACATAGGATTCAAGTTAGTCCTCAACCGGGTCCGCACTCCGACTCTTCTTCTGGTCCTTTGGGTTCTCCTTCTTGTTTCGCCTTCGGTTCTGCCCCTGTCACCTTCACCATGTTTGGTGCAGGACCTAATACTGGTGGTAACCCTGGCCCTCCCACTGGGAATACCACTAGTGGGACCGCAACAGACACTACCCCAGCTACACCCTTGCTCCCTTTCATGGCAGGCCTCAGATTCCCCGACTTCGACCAGTTGATAAATGACCCTATACACCATGATGATAGTTGGCCCGCTATTCCAACAAAGATCCCTTCAGCCATCCCAAAGTTTGAAGGTCTTGCTGGACAATATCCATTAAATCATGTTAGATCTTTCCACATGTGGTGTTCGTATAATTCCATTACCGATGACTCTGTCCATCTTCAGTTGTTCCAAAAAATGCTTACTGGTGAAGCTCCTAAGTGGTACGTTGATCAGGCCCCTTCCTCTCATACCACCTTTGCGACTCTTGCCCAAGCCTTTTTGTCTTATTTCCAGCTTCCCCTTCGTCACGACACTGGGATCGAGCTCTTGACCTCCTTCCGTTAATCATCTGTGACCTGCCTATCCGACCATGTTCAGGAATGGCGGAGAAGAAGGAGCCTATGTCGAGCCCCTACCTTCAAAGACCATGTCTATATGGACTGGTTCCTTAGGACTCTCTTGCCACCTATCAGGAAATATGTCGCATCACACTTTCCTTAAACCGAAGAAGCCTCTCTCCAAATTGCGTTAAAATATGACCTGATGTACGCTCATTCGGGTTATGTTTATACCGTTCTACCTGATCTTCCTAGACCCGGTGGTGCCAACACACCAGGGGCATCTCATTCTACCGACGGTATCATTGGAGCTCTCTTTAATTTGTATGCTCAACCTTCCATGGGCTATGGTTTTCCTCAGGGAGGGGCCAACACCTCCTGCAATTTCCCCCATCCTGGTAGCACGTATCTAGGATATGGCATGCCTCCTCCTTTTGCCCAACCTCCTATTTACCACACTGCTACCCAACCTCCTTTTTATCCATATCCACAGCCTGGTGCTCCAACTCCTCCAGTATTAGCACCTCCTCCTCCCTTGCCTTCTCAACCCCTGCAATAGCAACTACCACCCCCTCACGGACATGTGTATGCACAGCACGGCGCGAATAATCCTCCTCTCTCAAAAAGGAAGAGGAAAGGCACACAAAATCAAGCTGCCCCTGGCAATCCTGGACCTTATCAAGGTAATGCTCCTAACACTACAAACCAAAAACAAGGTACTTAGCCCAAGCAGGATAGGCCTCTTCGTACAAACAAGCCCTATTATTGTTGTGGTGTTTATGGTCATTACACGCATGATTTTCCTCTTCTGCCACAAATGCGACAACTATGGGAGTCTCAAGCAACATTGAGAGGGCAGCAAGCCATCCCTTCCGTTCCTCCTAGTCCTACACCTAGTCATACGGATGTGCACATTGATCCTTTCCCTCAACAGGGATTTGTGGCTACCCAACCACCTGAAGGACAGGTGGCCACTCAATATCTTCCATCTGGTTCCCCTGATTACCATATTTTCATGATGTCCTCTGATGAGCCTTCTGAACCTTCTTCTCCCGACCCTTCACCTTGAGTTGGTACTCATGACCCCCTTTACCCTCCTGGGACGGTTCCTCCCAACCTCAACCATCTTGGCGCCGTCCCGCCTGGTCATTACCCCTCTGGTCAGATACTATTCCTAGCTCCCTCACCAGGAGTGTAAACATTACCTGTTATGGTCACCCTCTCTCTTCCTAACATAACCGTTGGGATTCCCATCTGGTACCTCGATCCTCCAGCCGCTACCTCGCTTGGTCAACCTAAACCTTATCTCGCTTTGACCCCAGTTCAGCTGGTCCCTATGACTTCTCCCACTGCAACAGTGCCTCAATCACCTCAACAGGAACCACCTCTCATTGCAACCACTTCGGGTAATAAGGGAAAAGCTTGCAAGGGGGCATCAAAGGACAAGGCTACCTCGACAAACCCTGACCCTTCTCGGCCTCCAAAGCATACTATCCAGTGTGCTTTGTGTGATGTTATCGGCTGAGTGCAATGAGTCACACACTCCCTTATTTTCACATCGTGCTTCGGTAACACTTAAGGATACAGATGATCCCATTAACTTTTCCCCTTATGATGTTGAGATAATGGGGCCTTGGTCGGAAGTCCACTATGAGACCTCCCCTGATGTTTCACCTGACCTCCCTGTAGCACCCTCCCTAGTCTCAACATCGGTAGATCCTATGTCTACTCACTCTTCTGTCACCATTTGTGACAATGCGCATGTGAACCTCTCCTCTCATGATGAGGAGTAAGGTCGCTTCGCTGCGTCAGGAGGTCTTTCTTCCATCAGTCACCCCATCTTCTATTACGAAGACGACATTATGGAAGCAACAACTACTCCTGAATTTATCTATCCCCCCTTACATCGAACTCATGCGTTCGAAACACATGCACTTTGTGGCCATTACATTGACACCCAATGTTTGGGTAAGGGGGCACCCATATTTGAGTGACCAGGAGAAGCAGTTCTCCACCACTCTCCTAGTGAATCTAGTCGTGTCAACTCTAGTCCCATTATTCTTCCACATTTAGAAGAACCTATAGAGTCCCATATCACTTCAAGATCACTATAGGGATGATACTCCTCATCATTCCTTCATATTTCATCAACAACAAAGTCTCACAGACATCGTGGTTAACCAAACTATGAGTTTTCTTGGAGAACATCAGTTCATTATCCCCAAGTCCTACCTTTGGGATAACAACACCATGTATGCCAACCCAAAAACTTAAAGTCTATTTGATTCATATATGTAGTACCAAAAGATATTGGTAATTGTCTATTTCCTTTCTCAAACTGCATAACCATACCCAAAACAAGTGGCACACCACATCATTAAAATGTGTTTAGATCTCCCTTTTTATAAATACATTTTGGCATGTCCATAACATGCCTGGGGGCACCCATGCCCCCCAACCATAAAATCCTGGATCTCAGCCCATAATAGCACTGAAACCCCTTTTCTCTAACAGGTCACACTTTCCAGGTCCTTCCTTGGGATAGGTAGTAGTTTTTTGCCCAGTACCTACTCCCCAGGTCGCAGAACAGACCCCAAGAAAAGTACGACCTGGCATGTTCATGAGCTCTAGGTACCTAAGCTGAAATTTCAACTCACTAAAATTAAAAGTAGGATGAGGCATCTTACCTAAAACTGTTAGATATTAAATTCCAACAGTCGGTTTATCTGCCACAACCGCCGCAAGATTGAAGGCCTCCTCTCCTCATGATATTCACCACAGCTCCACCAAAAAATAAGTGAATCTAGAAGGAAAATGCCTTATTAAAAGAAAAACCCTGATTTTTCTTTCACTTACTGCGACCAAAAGGTAGCTCAGTTTGACGAACCATCTATACCATTGGAAAGATCCCACCAAGCCCTCAAATGGGTATCTATTAGCTTTTTGTGATTTGATACTTCACCAGGACACATTTTGTCCAAGAAGTGCCACTTCACCCTTCCTCAAAATCGAATTTCTTCACTTGCAACACTCGTACTGGGGGCATCATGTTGCCCCCATACTTATCCACACTCGTGTCGAATTTCGTCGTGAGTTACCATCTTATACTCATGCTTTGAAGGTCCCCATTGGACCCCTTTTTTCTGTGTGGTAGCACCATCGAGTCACCCTTGCTTAGAGCATCTGAGTTGAGTCATCATTTCTTTCATGGAGTCTATCCCGAGTCCCTTCACATCTCGCTATATTTCTCCATCCTTCATTACTTGGTCCCTCTCTCGTGTCGCACATTATGGCCTTCAGTCCCACTGTCCCCTATCCCTCATGATATTGTGTCAGTCACTTCCAGGTCATCCATGCCATTTATGCTCTAACTAGGAAAGTCGTCCGTTCGCTACTCAGTCCCCCCCCGTTTCATCATCATCATTGGTATCAATCTGTCAGTCACTCTACTATTTTCTCCCGTGCCTTAGTTGAGGATCCCTTATTTTCTCACCTATGGTGGACCTCCTTCTGTCGACGTCAGCTCATTCATTCCAGAAGACAGGTCTAGAGGGTAGTGTACCTTGGTTCCAGCTTCCACTCTTGTTCGGTGCCTCAGATCAGGCAAAAGGACTCCTTATTTCCCTTTGACTTGATTGTTTCTCAGCTCCATCTCCTTTCAGCATGATCGAGATCCGTATACTTGATGGTTCAGTGATGTAGCATCTGACATTGACGATTCCCCAGTGTGTGTGAGATGTCTCAGCCCTCATGAGGGGGTGGCCCAACAGGTAGCCCCCCACACACTCGGATGACCTCTTCATTTCAGCCTTCGATTCAACTCCATATATTTGATGATGTCAGCCTCAGCCGCTTGCAGCGCCTTTTTGTTTGCATGTATCAGTCAGATTTTTAGAGCCCTTTCCCATTTTTAGGGGCATCTGGGTTGCATTTATATCTCATGTACTTAGATATCATTGTACAAGTCCTGGTTGTTATCCTAGGCACAATATGTATGTGGGATTCATTATCATGTTATTTATCTGGCTCATGTTTATGCCAGCATTATGCCGTTTCGTGGTTTTTCGGATGCCTTATTGTTTGTACTATTGCCTCGACGGGCATAGGTATTCCTCCCCCGCCGCCTATAGCAGGTACTCACTTATCAAAAAGACTTGTCGCACCTACAAGTCACCTCCTCAGGGTCTAGTTATTTCAACACTTTGGTCTACCTTACAATGCTCTCTCTTTGAATTCCTCGTTGTTGTCTAGTGATTGAGTTCTTACAACATACTTCAGTCATACGATTAGCTCCTAATGCTCGCACGCTGGGGGGAAATCTGAAATCTGTTACACCATGTTTTTGGTCATCTAATCCATTGTTATTAGATGGACCCAAGTACATCAAGTAAGACCAATTTTACCCCAAGTAAAATCGCATTCACTATGAAAAAACTTAGTAAACCACCATTATTAAGTTGTTTATGGTCTAAACAGGAAACCCCATGGGGAAACATTAAATAAATCCATATTTGTTTGATTTTCCTCAAGGAATAATTAGTTAAACAACAGTTTAATTAATATTCCTAGTTATATTTAACCCAAAACAAGGAAATCAATTAGATAAATCATTATTTATCTTATTATTTTCTAAGAATAATTATTTAAACATTACTTAAAAAATATTCTTTGTTAAATATGACTAAATCTCCTTTAAATAATTAAATAAATCATTATTTATTTGGTTATTACTCAACCATATCCTTAAAATGATAAATAAATCATTTATTTATTTATTATTTTTTAACCACATCCTTAAAATGATAAATAAATCATTTATTTATTTATTATTACTTAATCACATCCTTAAAATGATAAATAAATCATTTATTTATTTATTATTTACAAATAAGGGGATTTGACTCGAGTCAAATTTCTTTTCCCTCCAACAAATATAATAAAATATTCCATAAAAGTTGGATCTTGATTTGGTTAATAATATTTTAATTATGTACCAATATCTAGACTAACTCAATATTTTGTTATAAATAGAAGGGTTTTCCCATTCATTTGTCACCTTTTGTTGCCTAAAGATCACTCTGGATCTCAACTCTTGGTTTGGCTATTGATCCACCATCATAGCCATATTTTTCCATTTTTGTCTGGGTTTTCTACACCATCAAGAGAGAGGAATTCTAAATCTGAAGTGCTGAGGACTTACAAGAACCCATCCCATTGAGGAGAACATGGAACACCCTCTTGTGTTTTCCTCCCAAGTTCCATTAATAAAAATTAAATTGGATATATTCTTGTATTGTCTATTGGATCTATGGAGTAAATCTTATTTTCCTACTGTTTAATATCTTCTAATGCATAGATCTAGATTTTTGCAGCATTTGTCTTGATCATGTAACTACAGATCTGAAGATATTAGCAGTCATTTCTGCTATTAGGGCTGTTTGTTATGTGCAGCTAAAGTGGTCTTTTTTTGTACACCTCGAATCAAGATTCATACTAACACAATCCTAGCTGACCTAACAATAATAATGTAAGGGCACAAAAATAACAATAATGGGATTTTATGGGGCATAATAATAACATTATGGGGACTACAGGGATACAACAATAACAATAAGGGGGCTACACTAACAACAATAAGGGACTACACTAGTAATATAGGGACCTAACATGCCCCTCTCCTTCAAAAAAGTGTTGTCCTCAATGCTTGAGTAGTTCTGGATGATTCTATATAAAATTCTCATCCTCCCATGTGGAAAATTTAGTGGGTAAGTTCTTCCACTTGATGAGAGACTCTGAAATTGATCGATTTCATAGCTGTCGAGTTCTTGTTTCCGTGACTACTTCAGGTTCCAATATTATTTTTCCTTCCTCATCAAGTTCTGGAAATATTATTTGAACTGGAGGTTTTTCACCTATAACCTTCTTTAAGCATGAAATATGGAAAACTGGGTGCACTGGGGAAGAAGAAAGAAGCTCCAATTTGTATTCCATAGTACCAATATTTTACAAAACCTTGTAAGGACGATAGTACTTTAGCGATAATTTATTATCCTTATTTTCTTGCTTAAGGGACATTTATTTGTATGGTTGTAGCTATAAAAATACCCAGTTTTCTACATCAAAAAATCTCTTGCTGCGATGTTGATCTACCTATTGCTTCATTCGATTTTGTGCCAAATTTAGGTTATCCTTTAAGAGTTGGAGAACTTGTTGCTGATGCTTGATGTGATCTTCCACTGCATGAACCTTTAAATTTTCTCTTAAATATGATGTGATGGACGGTGGATGATATCCATAAAGTGCCATAAATGGGGTCATTTTTGCTACAATATGGAAGGAAGTGTTATACCACCATTCAGCTAGAGGTAGCCACTTGACCCATTTTGTTTGTTTATTAGATACAAAAAAACGAAGATATCCTTCCAAATTTTTTTTCACTATCTCAGTTTTCCCATTAGATTGAGGATGATAAGAGGAGCTATGAGCTAGTTTAGTACCCAAACAAGAAAATAATTTTGTCCTTCCGTTCAAAAATTTCCAATGAAAATGGGATCCACATAGCTTTTGAATAGTTTCCATAAATGCAGTAGCAACTATAATTTATTTAAATGGATGAGATAATGCACAAAAGTGTGCATAATTGGTAAGTCTATAAACTACCACCATGATGACACTCTTTCCTTTGGACTTAGGTAAACCTGTGATAAATTCCATTGAAACCTCCTCCCAACACTGACTTGGAATGGATAAAGGATGTAGCAGACCCGAGGTATTAATTGTCTCAACTTTATTTTTCTCTAAAACCAAACATTCTGCCACAAACTTTTGAATATCAAATTTAAAGCCATCCCAAAAAATTATTTCTTCACCTTGTGGTAAGTTTTTAAAAACCCCGAGTGTCAGGTGTGAAATTCCAAAAGAATATTTTGTTTTAGTTGGGAATTCTTACAAAGATATAAGAGATATTTGTACCATAAGGAATCATTTTTTTAACTAAATTTATTTGATGTACTGGGATCTTGCTGCAACTTTTGAATGAGTGTCCACACTTCTTCATCATTCTTCTATTCCTCCCTTTCTCAGGTTATCTAATCTAGTTTGATAATAGAATTGGCACAAAGAAATGGTTGCACCTTCTCATACTTTCTTGAGAGTGCATCTGCAACAACCTTTAGCTTCAGTTTTTTGTAGATGATTTCAAAGTCACAACCCAACATCTTTGTGACCCATTTTTCTACTCTTCCGAAGATAGTATTTGTTCCAAGAAGTATTTAAGAATATCATGGTCAATTTTTACCTTGAAGTGTCTTCCCATTAGGTAAGGTTGCCATTTATTTAGTGCATGTAGTATTGCCAAAATTTCCTTCTCATAACACTACAAGAAAAAAGGATGTTGGTGAGGGGAAAAAAATGTCACCATAAGATCATTGGTGAGGGTCAAAAGAGCCTTCGTCACCAAAAACTGAAGGTCACCAAAGGTGGCGTCACTGAAAGTAAAGGTGTTGTGGTGACATTCAAGGTCCTTCACCAATAATGATTTATAATGACGGATAGTGATCATTACCATTTCATATGTGCAATGGTGACGGACAATAGCCTCTGTCACCAAAAACCTGAATGTCATCAAAGGTGGCATCATTGAAAGTATGTGTTGTGACATTCAAGGTCCATCACGAATATTGATTATAATGACGGATAGTGACCGTCACCATTTCATATGAACAACAATGATTTTTGGTGATGGATATTTCATGGCCGTCACTATTGGTGCATATATATGGCGACGTTCATTGACTGTCACCATTTCATATTTGGTGAGGGTAAAAAACTGTCATGATAAGCTCATTGGTGACATCAAGGTTCATCACGAATAATGAATATAATGAAAAACATTGACCCTCACCATTTCATATCAACAACAACGATTTATGGTTGCAGACCTTTTATGGTCATCACTATTGATGCGCATATATGGTAGCATTCGTTGACCGTCACCATTTCATATTTTGGTGAGGGTCGAAAAATGTCACCATAATCTCATTGGTGATGGTCAAAAGAGCATCCATCACTAAAAATTGATCGCTGCCATTCCCTATGGATATTAGGGCACGATGGAATCGAACTACCAACCTCCTACTTGTAAAGCAGGTTTTCTTCCATTGAGCTAGCACACTTTAAAGAAGATACTGTAGAAAATTTCTTAGCGAACCACTAACGTAAACAAAGCTAAGAAATATTGCTTTGTAAAAGAGATATTCATGTTCAAATTAACAAGAAAGTGACCTTTTAGCATCGTTGCACTAGTGCTGCTATTACAATATTTGGCATAAACAATAAACAAAAAAAACCCTTTCCAATTTGGTAGGAGCACGCTGGGAAAATAATCTCACAAGAATACCTAACATTCAACATTCTGACCCACTAAATCACTTTTACATCCTTTTGAAGTCCTTTAACAAAGAGCTTAAATTTGGGAACAATGTCATAACAATACTTCCAATTATAGAACAAGCATTTTAACCTTGCCTCTATTGTATGATATGGACATTTGTCCTTCAGATAGAGTTATGAGACATAGAACCACTTTCACCCTTACGAAAAATGTGGTTGTAAATGCATGGTAAACTCTCTTAAGCATAAATATGCTCTTAGTATGGTATTGGATACTCAGACTAGTGTCAGGTTTAAGGGTGCCAAAGACTTTAGATTTTAACTATGATATGGTGCATGCTAGGCTTCAGGACAACATATTCTTTAGGAATTTCATGTTGGGAAACCTCCAAATTTGTGTCCAAGAAAACTCAAGTTAAATGGAAATATTTTTTTATAATGGTTGTGAGTCATATGGATGCACATTAATATACATGTTTTTTCCTAAATTTGAATAATTTGTGTATTTTTTGGTCAACTAGTTTTTTGATCCGGTTTTTATCTAGTTCCGATTCGATTCACATTTTTGAGGTTAACCATTTCGATCACTGGTCCAGTTCATTTAATTAAATAGACCATAAAAGATACGGTGGTATTTTTGTGTTCATGAGAGTGTTGCGTGCATAAGTAAGATGGGAGTTACAAAAATTTTCACCTATGCCCAATTGGAAAATTGGAGTGTTGTAGATGTAATAAAATGTGTAAGAAAATATCCTAAATTTAGAAATAATAATCTTGTGATATGTCATCGGGGAAAAAAGGTTTCAATTACCTGGCAATATCTTCTTGCACCGCATGAAAACCTTGCAGAGTAAGAGAAAGAATGCACACGACAGATACATCTAATTATGAAGTAGAAGGTTACAGACTTCAAGTGAAAAAGTGTTGGACAACTCACTATAAATAAAATCAACCACTTCAAGCACAAAATGGTATAGCATAGGATGTCTCAATACATCAAGAAAATCAAATACATATGCAATACCAAATATTGTTTCAAAGACAATATTTAAATCTCCTACCATTCAAGAATTTCAATAGTTACCAATTCGGGCCATAAAAATTATAGACAAAATAGCATCTTGAAAAGAGAGAGCTCAACTAACTCCCTTAAACTTGGACTCTTCCTAGGGAAACAAAATAACAACATAAAATTTGTGTAATTGTGAATATAAATAGTTAAACACTCTAAAACTACTAAATAAAGGCAAATCAATGCAACAGAAAGAACAGGCAAGTAATAAGCAGTGAAATTTAGCTCAAGGAATAAAAAGTAGAAGAAAATTTCTCAAAAGTATGGCATGTAAAGGAAGCTCTAAGACACTAGAATAGCATAGACAAAAAGAGAATCGAAGGAAACTAAAAATATCAAGCAATAAAAACTACCCACAAAAAAATGTCAATTATTGAATAAGAAATATATGATGTCTCAACCCTAAAGAATACATCCACAAAAATAAACAACTTTCATACTTCCCTGAGGTTACAAGAACTTGGCTGAAAAATACATATGCATTATAAAAATTAGAGAACAATGTTAAATGCCATAAAAAGGTCGAAAATGATTAATATTTTTCACTCACCTTTACAAGTTTTCCATAAAGGACTGAATGGAGGTCTTTAATCGTGTTGTCAGCTCTGCTCCTCATGGAAAATTTATATACCACTGCATAATCAAGAAATTTGTATTGTTGTCAATATTCATAAGCAAAGATTCTAATACAAGGATGCAATTGAAAATTATCTGAAATGATACAATGCATAGTCAAGAAAGTCTTAATGTTGACGATATTCTTTCTTAAGTGACAATTCGGAAGCAGAGAATCTAATACAAGGATATAGTTGAAAATTATCAAAAATGGATTTTGATCCCAAATGCTTGGTAGGCTTGCCTCATCATTAATAGGATATAGACTACCCTCATAAGACTAGACAATTCAGTATATGGCTGATTTCTTAAGTTGCAAGTAAATATGTATCTTGAATACCACACACCATTACTATCATTGCCATAAATCAAATACACACACACCAAAATCTATGATAGCTAGGCTTGTTAGAGTGGCAACACTCTATAAGTATTGTTCAAGAGTCATTAATACTTAGCCACATTTTATTTTTAATATGTGACCAATGTAATCTTAGATGTTGTAGTTAGGGGCAGTAATTAGTTGTTAGGAGTCATTAATACATTGCTGCGTTTTATTTCTAATATGAAACCAAAGTAATGTTAGATGTTATAGTTAGGGGCTATGTGGTAAAACCACCTAACCAATATGAAATTTCATAAATGTGATATATAGTGTTTTATAGTGTGTGAGGAGAATATATGCTTGCAATGTGAATAATAAAGTAAATATTTATTCTCACACACCAACATTTTGTGTGGAGGAGGTCTACACCCTAATGTCTTGTGTTGGGAAACCAGCTCCAAAAATAGAAGAAAAGAGATATCAATGCCTTAGGAATAAGCCACTTCGAGGGGGAAACCTCCAATACATTACATAATTGAACAATTCTTGGATGATACAATTTACAAAACCTCCTTGCTATATATAGGAGTCCATGGAGCCAGAATGTAATCCTAGTGGGCCACAATGTAATCCTAGCTGACCTAACAATAATAATTTAAGGGCACAATAATAAAAAAATGGGGGTTAAAGGGGTACAATAATAAAAATAAGGGGGTTACACTAACACCAATAAGGGGCTATACTAGTAATATAGGGACCTAACATCTTGCAAGACCTTTGGGCTTTGAGCAGTTTCCAAAGACACATTTATGTTTTTATAATTCCATTTATTATTTATTTCCTTGGGATGAAAAGAAGTGATAGATACTTGATTGTCTTCAAACTATTGGGTTTTTATCACAAAATGAGATGAAGTCATTAACATAGGCTTTTAGCTTTCTTTACAAGAGCTCTTCCAAGAAATGATTGCCTACTTTCCTTCCCTTCTCAAAATACCTCGAAGTATAACCACTGTGGCAGCACTATTATTAGACTAGTCATATTTTTTATGTAAAGTTGAATAGTGAACTGAAGTTAAGTCATGGACGCTGGCAATGATCTCCCTTTAGCAGAAGAGTCATATTTTTTTCCAGGGCATATGAAAAAGTAAACTAAAATCAAGTATATTTTTAGTGATGAAACACTATATTTTCACTGTGCAATGTGCACTTGAAGATTGCATTTCTGGTTCTTTTCAAATAAAAAATAAAATAAAATAAACATCATTTTATCCATGGAAAAAAACAATCCTAGAAGAAAATTTGGACATTCCTTGCAAATCATTACATTCCTTCCACTATTTGAATAGTTTCATAAATAAATCTTGTAACAAATAACTCATCAAACAACATGCACTGCTATTATTGAATTCAGGAATTGATCTGCATGAATTCAATTAGCTCTTCAATTGTTGTTGTCATCTACACAACTATTCTCCTCCTTCCTGACAATTCAAAAAATAAATAGCTCCCATTTTTGCTTCTTTAAGTTGTTGTTAGACAACCATTTCACACATATTTATTCATTGGGTAACATTGCATTTGTCCAATTTTAACATTTTCAAAGTTTCAAATAGAAATGAAGAAATTCTAAATAGACAACCATAGAATCCTTCAAATTCCAAGTTTCTGGATGGAAGACATTCATCCAATCAGAGTTTAAAAGATAAAGATAATCTACACAATGCAGGATGGTCAGGAATTTGTGTGACTTATTAAGAATTGAAAGGAAAAGGTGATGGAGGATGCCTTCTTGAGTTGCAGTGTCACTCAGGATTTCTCAAGTTGGATCCTAATTGAATACTCAATGTTGTTTTGGGTCCAATTTGTAGTACTGACCCACTAATATCTCCTTCACATACATGGTTCATTCATATTCTCAATGAACTCCACCTAAATGTATAGGAAACTTCGAGAAGGCCTATCACACCGCCTAGAGTTTACAACCAACACAATCCACTCAGAGACTTCAACTGAAAAATGGCCCATACTCTATCAGAGGTTTTGACGCTCACGTTAGGAGGGAGCTATATATATGGCATCAGATACACATAATAAGCAACCAGTGCAGACTTAAGATTTCTATAGCTAGGTGGGGTGTCTACTCCCTATTGGATTTTCACTCAAAAAAACATGACAAAGATTAATCGAAGGAAACCCTAAGATTTCATAATAGAGTTCTTAACATCATGCATTGCCTCTGGTTATACACTAGGCTTATTTAATATGCCATGATGTTCAACTCACTTTGTCAATATGATAGGAAGCAACTATGATCTACAAGATTGAACTTTGAAGAACATAACCTGTTGAATCAATTATTCTAGCATTCCCTTATAGTTTAAATTCAACTTCTAAGATGTGAGGAAATTGAAACCTAGAACAAAATACAAAATTTGATTCCAACTTTTATGTTGGCCATCTATTTAAACCCACGTTTTCAACTAGTTGTTCGTTGCACCCAAATATAAGAAACAACATTCCAAGGAGCTTGTAGAAACTGAAATCCTACTAAACGTTTCTCTTCTTTTATGCCAGAATCCAAACTCTACGAGATAGTTACAACCCTGAATTATGTGCTTAAGAGGATAGCTCAAATTTTCTATCCACGTCACAATAAATTTTACGCTCTACATTACCCCTTGTCAAGGCTTTGACATGTGTCTGCACACTAAGAAACAAGAATACACCATTCAATCCTAATGCTATGTAAAGACCCAGGAACAGGGGAAAAAGGAACCTCTCACAAATGGTATTAATAACTTTGTACATTCAAATAATAGCAAAATTATAATATATAAAATTTTAAAGGTAAATATAATGACCTCATTAACCAAGACTAGATCTTGTGGACTTACAATAATTCACCTTTTTGTGCAGGAAGGAAATACTTCCAAACATCACCAACTACAATAAAGTATATAAAATTGTTGCTGCAGTGTTCTGCAATATAAAGGAAGTCCAATTTCATTTAATAAAGAACACTATTCATAGGCAACGAGGGCATGGTGATGGACAACTTCAGATTCCATGCCATTTTTTAATTACCAAGATAACATCCCTATTTTTGTGTGCTGAAATGTTTAAGCAATCTCATAGCCAGGCATGTCTTGAAAACTGCCTAGTTAAACGAGTTTTAGTTCAAATTACAAATGCTTAGAAGGAAATACTCCCACATTTCACCAACTGAAATACAGTATACAAACTTAAAATAGCAACAATGCCTCCACTTAGAATTCAACTAGGAACAACACACATACCGATCATGTTTTTTAAGTATGTTAGTTATGGGGAAATTAGCTTGTTAATGAGCTTGCTCCAATTCATCTAATACCAAGTGAATATTTTCAGGTTAGCCATAAAATGAAGTATTTTTTATTGTTGAAAGTGCTGGGTCTGCTGTAAAACACATGCAAGCTAATAAGAAGGGAAACTAAGTTCATCATTATGTTTTGCAGTTACTCTGTTAACACTGGTTTAACCAATTTGTTTTCATGTTTCAGTCTCTTTTGTTGGCAAGCATGGTTGTGCTACTTGGTATGCAAGTAACACTGTTATTCTCTGTTCTGGGCATCATAGAAAAATCAACATCTTGTTATTTTGGCTAGAAATCATAGAATAGTTCCCTTGTTTGTTTTAGACTTGGAAATAACCTTGCTAGAGTTGAAAGAACAGTGTTTCAGTTGTCCAGATGAATCAATACTCATATTGTGCAGTCTAAATTTTATGTCCAACAAAGCTTCAACCTACCCAATATATGATACAAAGTATTTTTTTTTACAACATTGTTACAAATTCTAGCCAAATATAAATGCATCTCTATTTGATTTAATTAGGTAGGATAAATATTAATAGACATCCACAAATTGATGTGCAATAGATTGGTGTTGAACTAGAAACTTGTATAAATGGTTTTTTTTATACCCTTCCTCTATTACCAATCCCAAAAGAAACCTTATTTCCTAATAAACCTTCAAGTATTCAGTTTTGATGTCTCAGACCCTTGTAATGATCCTCTTTTAAGTGGATAAGTGAGAAGGGATTTTATTTTTATAGGTCATAAATAGAAGTGAGTCACCCCGCATGGATTACACGACCCTGTAGGTAACACGACCACGTTCTGTATAACACATCACGGTCAAGTGGCACATTCACATGGAAAGACAACACTTGGAAATCCTGAGCGAAGATAAAGTTCAGGTAATTTGGACTAGAAGGTGGGGCCAAGGTAATGCATATCTTACAAGGCCCTGCTTGAGGACTTAGTAGGATTAGTGTTGTTCCATATACAGCTAGAGGGGATAGGTAAGTAGTTTTGGGTGTCTTAGTGGCCAACTCTAGAGAATTTGACCTTCTAGAGCAAATATCCTAACCCAAAATTGCTAAAAATATGGATAGAACCCACAAAGAAAGATTACGTTATACTATATAGAGTCTCTGAGAAGATCAGGTGGAGATCCTCCATAAGGAGTTGCAATATGTGCGTAGATGCATGTAATGTACATGTGCATATGGGGTCATCATCAGGCTTGTGTAATTGAATAACAAGTCTGGGTGTTGCTATTACACTTTTCATTTAAAGTCACTTCGTAATGTACTGAAGTTAAAGCTTCAAATAGATCTATGAGAATCCCATAATGGGAAATGATATCTACAACGAACCTCATGTAAAATATAAGTGTTTCATGTTTCTAGTTCAGCAAACCCTTTCATCTTTTGGGATGTGATGATTTTTCTCAACTCCAAACTAATGAGAGAAAAGATGAAGCTGGCTCAGGTATGATTTTAGTCCAAAAGATAGATTGATATGACCCAAATCGTAAATAACCTATTTCTGCCTTTAGATATATGTAAAAATAATGCATACATTTTCCCTGCGAAGTTACATGAAGATCTGCCCAAGAAACTCTTAACAGGTAGATTAAATGGTGGTTATGGCCGCATCCTTTGCTGAGAAACAAGAGAAAACACCCACAAAATAATAGAAATAGGGAAACAACGATCTTTGACACACTAAATTCTTTTGGAAACAACTGCATCAAGTTCTTAAGGAACACAAAATTACTTCAAGAGGGAAGCAAATATCTAGAAGAAACAGAACTCTGCATCTTCAAGGCTTACATCTTTCAAAATTTTGTAGAGCCAATCAACTTCAAGGACTTGTAGCTGCCTCTTTGATTTAAAAGTGTTAAAATTGGAAACTGGAAAAATTCCATTTTTGGATAGCTCTAATTGGGAAGATAATTGCAGCATTGAACTGCTCTCTTCGAGAGTACCATAATTGATATAAAGTTTGTCTCATTTGGACAAACAAAAGTGGTTTTTATTTTATTTTATCCTCTCACGCATAATTTTTTTAGCTAGGCCCCTCACCTTATGTCAGTTCAATTAGCCCAAGAGACACGTCTATTCATCTTCCATCGTATTATATAAATAGGGGAGCCTTCTCCCTCATTTGGATACATGATAAGGGCTTGATCTATGGTTGAGGAATTAGTGGTCTTCAAGGAGGACAAAGGAAGGTCTGTTGTTGGCTTGACTTCTATTCTAGGCCGAGTCTTCCACAGATGGTTAGCTGCAGGTAAGGAGTATCTTGTTGGGGTTATCTCTCTATTGCTAGCTCTTCTCTGAAGGAGGAACCCTCTCCTCACGAGGCCACATCACTCTCCTCTTATTTCTGTTAGGGCCGCTGCATATATCTCATGGAATGGAGGACAAGATTCCTATCATGGTTATAATCTCATTCTAATCATAACTCCTTATATCTTAAGGTAAGTCGCAGTCAAGAGGATGAGTTTTGGATGGTTATAAATGATTCTTGTGCAACCCTAACCGGTCTCAGGTGGATGACTATATTTAGCCCTAAAAAGAATTATCCTTCTCAGCTATCTATAGTTCATGCATAGATTAAAGTTGTGAGTAGATCACTATTTTGTATATTCTTAAGGGATGTCATGATCGGATCTTCATATTGACAAGTCAGCATTGATTTTGAACCATTGTGATTTCCTCTCTCTCTCTGCTAAACATTTGATTATTAATAATAAGAAGAATTGAACAAGGGTTTTTCCCTGGCTTGTGCCATATTCTTGTGTCTTTATATCTTGGCGTGTCTTCAACATCTATCATTTATGTTCTTTCATTAGTTACTGTCATATAATGTTTTAAGTGATTGCTAAAGGAATATTGGGAATTTGGTTGAATGAAGTATCTAACCTATGTAAAGAACATGTTTACTAAAATTAACATATGATTTCAGAGCTAGGTTGAGGACAAGCCCAAGAAAAAGAGAGAAATATCTAAAGAGATGCAGACAAATATCAATGGTCCCTTCCTCCTCCAAGATCAGACAACATTGAATTATGAAGATTTCCAATTTCTGGGTGATATGGATTTGCTGGACTTTCTGCTATTGTAGACGGACAAGGCTTGAAAGTTGATGGAATAGCTAATTTGGGCCTCATTTGGGAATTTCCTTTCAGGAAGCTCTTAGGATTTTAGTTCTATGAATCTCCCTGCTTTGAAAATTCCAGGGTTTAGGGCACCGTTCTTAAAGCTCAAGAAGATAAGAGAAGAGCTCAAAATAAGAGATAATTTTCTCAGAAAACATATAGCAAGATCAAAATCCATTACATTAATTGATTTGCTGTTCTTTAGTTCATTGCATGGCTTATTGTTGATTTCTATAAAAATTAGAAAGGTTTGAAATTTATTGGTTGCATCAATATTTTTCTACTGTTGGTTCTCTCTTTCTAGCGTACTAAATTCAAAGAAAAAGGAGATAGGGACTTTGGGACTAATTTAGCACTAAATTGCATCATAAGAAATGCAGTGAAACATAAAGTAGTCTATTTTTGTCCCAAGACACTTAATTTTTTTGTTGAAATATTAAAACATATCTAAGGCTTAAGTTTATTTTCATTGTTTTCTTGCTTCAATCTAACCTTTAAAGGAGTGGTGATTTTAGGTTTGTTTTGAGCACTTGGAAAAATAATTTTCCTTTACTGTTGCCATGAATTTATTTGTTGCTCCTTTATAATTTTCTTATTTCTGTTCCAACTGCTCATAAGTGGCTTTAAGTGTTTTTAGTACCTCAAAAGGAGGTGAAAATTTCTAGACTTGTTTGGAATTAATTCGGCATTTGACATAATGACACTGACATCTTGCTATCCCAATCACCTTCTGCACTAAAAATTCCTAGAACAGTCACGAAGAAAAATAAATTTTGACACCTTGGATGTAGCCTATCACAATGAGTCCTAGACCATCTTGAAGATAAATTTTTCCTCTTTCTAAATAGCCCTTACCTGCCCCCAAACTCCCACTGGTTGATGAGAAATTTATTTTTTAAGTTGAAAATATATATATTTAATTGCTAGCCAACCTACACTCTCATACAGGCCTCACTCCAAAAGGACTCAGCTTCATTTCAAGTCAAATTCATAGAAATAGAAGAGCTTACTATAACTTTTACGAACTTATTTCAGTCAATAATTTCTTTCTTTCAAGATTTTTAGAGTTTATACATTGAGGCTTATTTCTGTCAAGAATTTTAGAGTTTATATAGTGACATGATGACAAAGGAGGCCGATAATGATATATTTGGGAAAACAAAATCTGCTTGATACCTTAAATTTGGATTACACCAGAGATCAGTTCTTTGTAGGCTTGTACTTGCATATGTAAAATCATGTAGAAAATTTTTAGAACCTATATTACAGAACCGTGGTGTCATCTTCAGAACTCGGATTGCAAAGGTAAATTTTCAGAAGAGAAAATTTCCGATTGCAGTCTCAAGATACAGCAGATTGGACTTGTATATGAGTCATAAATCATCGTTTTGTGTGGAAGGCTCAAAGATTTGGAGCACTATACCTCAGGAATGGACGTGGAGAACAGAAGATCAAACATGTAGCTTCATCACATCTACAATAGCATCACTAAAACTCTTAGATCTGTATATTTCCTCAAAACCATTGACAGACAAGTCTTGGACCTGAGTTTTCATCGAAATTTAGGCCTGTTGCATTTGAAAAAGAGCTCAGATCTATGGTAACAATCTTCTGGATATTTTGTAGGCCTATGTTTGAGGCTACAGTGTTGTAGCATCTTCCAGGTTGTTTTCTTCAACACCATGCCCAATGCCATTTGTTAGATGCGGCATTCTGCCCTTTCCGATTTTTCAAATTTGGAGATGTGTTAAGATCACAGAAGGATACATCGAGAGAAATATCATCAGAAGTGGTGCCTAAAGCACTATATACAAAGGGAAGCTTGTTAATGGGATGACAGTGGCAATCAAGAAGCTAAAATTTGAATTAGAAGCAGAGGCCCAAAGCTGTTTTATGGCAGAGTGCAAGAGACTGGGTAAAATCAGGTATCGGAACCTTGTGAAAATTATGGGTGTAATTTCCAATTGGGTTGTCAAAATCCTTATCAATCGCCCTCATAGAGAAATGGTTCGAAATTAAAAATTGATTAATCAAAATCATTTGAATACCTTTTCTCATAATGCCTGTGACCCTTAAAAAAATAAAAAAACAAAATTTTGATGTAAATGAAACCCTCGCCCTTATTTGGTCTTTAGAGCGCCTCCGCCCATGAAATTTGAATGTTTTTAGTTATCTAGATAAATCAAAATTCTTGCCTACCCTGATCCAGCCATTGATGAATCTAGCAGCATCCTGCCTAATATTTTTTCTCTCCAATTCATGCCCAATGGTAGTTTAGACATGCATTTACACTGGGGCTCTACTCATCTCGACTGGGCGACAATGCTCAAAATTTCTATGGGCGTTGCAAATGCACTGGTGTATTTACACAAAGAATGTGGAATTGGGGAGATTTTCCACTGTGATATTAAGCCCAACAATATTCTTCTTGATGAATAGTTTGAGGCGTACATCAATTATTTTGCAATTTCATGGTTAATCGATCCATAGCTTCACGGCAGCACACTTTGATGCAATGTATGCTAATGCTTTCAACTTCAACTTCTTTATTTATTTGAGGGTTTCATCAACTTGTCAAACAATAGGCTAAGAGGTATACTTACTTCATAGTTTTGGTTTCCCAACAGCCTCAAGAGTTTAATAACTCCATCAATAAGTTGACAGGACTCATAAACATCAAATATGGGGTCAAGACAAAAAAAAATCTAAGATAGGTCAGAGACTAGTGCAAACGCAACATGGAACTCAGATTCAAGACATCTAAATCAAACAAGCTCAATAAATTCACTTGCAAGGCCTTAAAATATGGGGTTTTGACGAGCTAAACAAAATCAGAAAATAGCATTTTCTAAGGTTCATTTTATAAATACCCGGTGGGCAAGTTGTGGACTAAGGTGAGCAACATCTTGAGATTACTTCCCCTCAAAAGCCAATCTGGCGTGCATCTCCACAGCTATGGTGTCAAACAGCTACCTCAAATGATACAAAGGAATAGAGCATCCCTCTTCGAAATTCTAAAGAATTATGACCATAGGGTTCCACTTACTCCTACTCCTGAATGGTGCATGGATTTTTTTTGCAGGCGGGAATAAAACATTATCAAAAAATTAAAAATAGAATCGTTCAGTTCAACTGCAGTTTAACCTTCCTTGTCAGCGATTTTTGGCTCGTGAACTTCATTCAATTGTTTCTCACCCAGGGCGGAATTTTTTTGGAGGCGAGAATTTGAATTAATTTAAAAATAAAAATTAAAAATTAAATGTCAATAATATATATATATATATATATATATATATATATATATATATATATATATATATATATATATATATATATATATATATATAGCAATTGTCACATCCATCAACACTAAACATTACCAACATAAAAAAAAATATTTACTTTTGCAACTTTTGATTAATATACGGAAATAAAAACATTTACCACTCCTGTGGTTTCGCATTATTCTACCTACACAACATAGGAAAAAGTCACAGTGAAAATATTCACGTTTTTCCACATCATTTATTGTAATATTAATGCTATGGAAATGAATCGGGCTTGTGTATTATGGCTTGGCTCCCTCATTTGTATAATCAAATATATGTGAGCATACATTATATTGTTCTTGTGCCTGGTTCGAGTCTTTGGAGTGTGTGCCAACTGTCATACTGAATTGAGCTGACATTTGATGGTCTTCTGGTAAATGCCGCTCCACTTGGCTATGTGTCCGATCAATGCACGATTTTCTAGATGTGCTCTTACAGGTGTTTGATAATCCTTGGGATACTGGTTTTCCCTCAAAGGGATGGAGTATGGCTACGGCCTGCTCGCCAGTTTCACTATGAGTCGAGAGGTTTTTCTTAGCTGGTCTATCAGTCGGCGCTCAGGGAAGAACTGTAACTCAGCGTTTACTCCCTAGTGGCACAAGGCACACCGCGCGCTACATGCTGCCCAGGGCTTCATATTGGCGTTTTCCCAACTTGTATGCCTTCGCTGTTCTATTTAAATCAACCCAGGTTTGTTTGTTTATTTAGCATTGCTATTTATAGCTTTCAGAGTTATCCTTCCACCAGCTGTATTGTTTTTCCATTGTTTTTATACTCTGGAATCTATTCATTTCATCTGCAATTACCTTTACAAGCTTATCGCAAGGATGCATTGTTTATCGGTAATATGGCAGTCCAGAGAAAACGTACCCTAGGAAGCTACAGGAATGTTTGTAACACCGAAGGTAATCTTTGCCATTTCGAACTTATAAGTTGTTATTTCTCCTGCTCTGAAATCCAATAGTTTAGTTACTCATGGTTCGTATTGTTATATGTATATATTTTTCTAACCCAGGTGGCCCGGTGGAACCACACTACAGGTATGTTTTTTCCCTGCTCTTAAATTATATTTTTTACATGGGTTAGTTGCGCCATTCATGTTTTTTACCCCAACCATCTCACAGTTAATTTATTTCTACTGATTGTTCCTCATTCTACTCCACAGGTAAGAGGAGTCAAACTTTCGCTGCTCTTATTAGACATGGCTATCTTACGGTTGTTTGGCTGATGAGGTTAACTGCTTTGACATGTAATAAAATGGGTTTAACCAAAGGCGGAACCCTCCCTCGTCGAAGCCTAAATGTCTCAGTTCAGAATTTTCTCTGTACTTTTTTTTTAAAAAGTGGGCTCTCTCACCATTTAGAAATATGAACTGGGTCTTGAGATAACCCCAGCTCTGTGGCGACTGTAGTTTTTTTTTTATTATCTCTATGGTAAACCCTTGCTGGGTTCGTCGGGCATTACACTCATGGACGGATTAACCCTTAACTCATTTGTTAAAGTGTATTCCAGTTTTCTTTTGTTTGTCTTTCTTGGGTCTGGCTTGTTCCATGATAATGGTTCTATGAGGGTTACTTTACATTATTACTGTTGGTTCCATTTTCATGTGCAACTGATATTATGTCTACAGCGCTTGATGCTCTCAGTGATACATTAATGAGTTCCTACATGCGCCAACCGGCATTTTGTACAGAGTTTTCTAAATATGCCTTACTACATGAATGCTTTGTTTGGATGTCTCATTAATGTTCATGCACCTATAATTTCTATTTGATTCCGTGGTAGTCTTATACCCTGAGCTATCACTTCGAGGGGAAAATCCTGAGCACGGCTCACCGTTCCTCGATAGTGCTCGGCCAGTCGAAACTTTTATATATTATAGTCTCATTTTTCTTGCATACCGGTTTTCCTATACTGGTATTAGTGCAGTGTTGATGTTTCGGTAGGCTGCGACCTATCACTTGTACGATTCTTGCAGTAAGTTACTGTGTAGCGAATTATGCCAATTTATATGTTTTGTTTTTCTTTTATTTAATTTACTCTAGCAGCAATACACTACACCCAAATGTTCAGGATATTCAGTTCTTAGTTATTGTATTGGAACTCTCCTTTCCTCTATTGTATAGTACTGAAACCATCAAATATAACAATTGTTTTTGTCTGTAATAGTCTACTATACTACATAAAATGAAAGAGTAGCAAAATAGATTTATATTAAAAGTTTCCTGAATTTTTCTCGACAAGAAATTAATATATAGAAATCTCTACAGATTCTATTACTTTTTGTTCAAATAACACTAGTTCTGCATGAAATCTTTATCAGCTAACAGTCTATATCAACAATAGTTCTCAATGATAGAGCTACTTCCAAAACCTGTAAATAAATAAATACTCCATGCAGAAGAAATACTTATCTGCATACACAGAACTTTAAGCTGTTGTCCACGCAACCTTCAAGGGAGGCTATTACGTCCCCCGCTTGCCCCCTACATAAAAAAAAATATTTACTTTTGCAGCTTTTGATTAATATACGGAAATAAAAACATTTACCACTCCTGTGGTTTCACATTATTCTACCTACACAACATAGGACAAAGTCACAGTGCAAATATTCACGTTTTTCCACATCATTTATTGTAATATTAATGCTATGGAAATGAATCAGGCTTGTGCATTATGGTTTGGCTCCCTCGTTTGTATAATCAAATATATGTGAGCATACATTATATTGTTCTTCTGCCTGGTTCAAGTCTTTGGAGCGCGTGCCAACTCTCATACTGAATTGAGCCGACATTTGATGGTCTTCCGGTAAATGCCCCTACACTTGGCTATGTGTCCGATCAATGCGCGATTTTGTAGATGTACTGTTATAGGTGTTCGATAATCCTCGGGATAGTGGTTTTCCCTCCAAGGGATGGAGTATGGCTACGGCCTGCTCGCCAGTTTCACTGTGAATCGAGAGGTTTTCCTTAGCTAGTCTATCAGTCAGCACTCAGGGAAGAACTGTAACTCAGTATTTACTCCCCAGTGGCACAAGGCACACCGCGCACTGCATGCTGCCCAGGGCTTCATATTGGCGTTTTCCCAAATTGTATGCCTTCACCGTTCTATTTAAATCAACCCAGGTTTGTTTGTTTATTCAACATCACTATTTATAGCTTTCAGAGTTATCCTTCCACCAGCTGTATCGTTTTTCCATTGGTTTTCTACTCTGGAATCTATTCATTTCATCTGCAATTACCTTTACAGTCTTATCGCAAGGATGCATTGTTTATCGGTAATATGGCAGTCCAGAGCAAACGTACCCTAGGAAGCTACAGGAATTTTTGTAATGCCGAAGGTAATGTTTGCCATTACGAACTTATAAGTTGTTATTTCTCTTGCTCTGCAATCCAATAGTTTAGTTACTCATGGTTCATATTGTTATATGTATATATTTTTCTAACCCAGGTGGCCCGGTGGAACCACACTATAGGTATGTTTTTGCCCTGCTCATAAATTATATTGTTTACATGGGTTAGCTGTGCCATTCATGTTTCTTACCCTAACCATCTCACAGTTAATTTATTGTTACTGATTGTTCCTCATTCTAATCCACAGGTAAGAGGAGTCGAACCTTCGCTGCTCTTATTAGACATGGCTATCCTACGACTATTTGGTTGATGAGGTTAACTGCTTTCATAGGTACTAAACTGGGTTTAACTGAAGGCGGAACCCTCCCCTCGTCGAAGCCTAAATGTCTCATTTCAGAATTTTCTCTGTTCTTTTTCTTTTAAAGTGGGCTCTCCCACCATTTAGAGATATGAACTAGGTCTTGAGATAACCCCAGCTCTGTGGTGACTGTAGTTTTTTTTTTATTATCTCTTTGGTAAACCCTTGCTGGGTTCGTTGGGCCTTACACTCATGGACGGAGTAACCCTTAACTCATTTGTTAAAGTATATTCCAGTTTTCTTTTGTGTGTCTTTCTCGGGTCTAGCCCGTTCCGTGATAATGGTTCTATGAGGGTTACTTTACATTATTACTGTTGGTTCCGTTTTCATGTGGAACTGATATTATGTCTACATCGCTTGATGCTCTCACTGATACATTAATGAGTTCCTGCATGCGCCAACCGACATTTTGTACAGAGTTTTCTAAATATGCCTTACTACATGGATGCTTTGTTTCGACGTCTCGTTAATGTTCATGCACCTATAATTTCTATTTGATTCCGTGGCTGTCTTATACCCCGAGCTATCACTTCGAGGTGAAAATCCTGAGCACGGCTCACCGTTCCTCGATAGTGCTCGACCAGTCGAAACTTTTATATATTATAGTCTCATTTTTCTTGCATACCGGTTTGCCTATACCGGTATTAGTGCAGTGTTGATGTTTCGATAGGCTGCGACCTATCGGTTGTACTATTATTGCAGTAAGTTACTGTGTAGCGAATTATGCCAATTTATATGTTGTGTTTTTCTTTTATTTAATTTACTCCGGCAGCAATACACTACACCCAAATGTTCAGGATATCCAGTTCTTAGTTATTGTATTGGAACTCTCCTTTCCTCTCTTGTATAGTACTGAAACCATCAAATATAACAATTGTTTTTCTCTGTAATAGTCTACTATACTGCAGAAAATGAAAGAGTAGAAAAATAGATTTATATTAAAATTTTCCTGAATTTTTCTCAACAAGAAATAAATATATAGAAATATCTACAGATTCTATTACTTTTTGTTCAAATAACACTAGTTCTGAATGAAATCTTTATCAGCTAACAGTCTATAT
The DNA here is from genome assembly GCA_034641835.2 of Pinus albicaulis. Classification (NCBI taxonomy): domain Eukaryota; kingdom Viridiplantae; phylum Streptophyta; class Pinopsida; order Pinales; family Pinaceae; genus Pinus; species Pinus albicaulis. The sequence goes on from CM076580.1 coordinate 274,742,203, forward strand.
CAACAATAGTTCTCAATGATAGAGCTACTTCCAAAACCTGTAAATAAATAAATACTCCATGCAGAAGAAAAACTTATCTGCATACACAGAACTTTAAGCTGCTGTCCACCCAACCTTCATGGGAGGCTATTACGTCCCTCGCTTGCCCCCTACATAAAAAAAATATTTACTTTTGCAGCTTTTGATTAATATACGGAAATAAAAACATTTACCACTCCTGTGGTTTCGCATTATTCTACCTACACAACATAGGACAAAGTCATAGTGAAAATATTCACGTTTTTCCACATCATTTATTGTAATATTAATGTTATGGAAATGAATCGGGCTTGTGCATTATGGTTTGGCTCCCTCGTTTGTATAATCAAATATATGTGAGCATACATTATATTGTTCTTCTACCTGGTTCTAGTTTTTGGAGCGTGTGCCAACTGTCATACTGAATTGAGCTGACATTTTATGGTCTTCTGGTAAATGCCGCTCCACTTGGCTATGTGTCCAATCAATGCGCAATTTTCTAGATGTACTGTTATAGGTGTTCGATAATCCTCGGGATACTGGTTTTCCCTCCAAGGGATGGAGTATGGCTACGGCCTGCTCGCCAGTTTCACTGTGAGTCGAGAGGTTTTTCTTAGCTGGTCTATCGGTCGGCGCTCAGGGAAGAACTCTAACTCAGCGTTTACTCCCCAGTGGCACAAGGTGCACCGCGCGCTGCATGCTGCCCAGGGCTTCATATTGGCGTTTTCCCAACTTGTATGCCTTCGCCATTTTATTTAAATTAACCCAGGTTTGTTTGTTTATTCAGCATCGCTATTTACAACTTTTAGATTTATCCTTCCACCAGCTGTATCGTTTTTCTACTCTGGAATCTATTCATTTCATCTGCAATTACCTTTACAGGCTTATCGCAAGGATGCATTGTTTATCGGTAATATGGCAGTCCAGAGCAAACGTACCCTAGGAAGCTACAGGAATGTTTGTAACGCCGAAGGTAATCTTTGCCATTTAGAACTTATAAGTTGTTATTTCTCCTGCTCTGCAATCCAATATTTTAGTTACTCATGGTTCGTATTGTTATATGTATATATTTGTCTAACCCAGGTGGCCCGGTGGAACCACACTACAGGTATGTTTTTGCCCTGCTCTTAAATTATATTGTTTACATGGGTTAGCTGTGCCATTCATGTTTCTTACCCCAACCATCTCACAGTTAATTTATTGCTACTGATTGTTCCTCATTCTACTCCACAGGTAAGAGGAGTCGAACCTTCGCTGCTCCTATTAGACATGGCTATCCTTCGGCTGTCTGGCTGACGAGGTTAACTGATTTGACATGTACTAAATTGGGTTTAACCGAAGGCAGAACCCTCCCCTCGTCGAAGCTTAAATGTCTCAGTTCAGAATTTTCTCTGTACCTTTTTTTTAAAGTGGGCCCTCCCACCATTTAGAAATATGAACTGGGTCTTGAGATAACCCCAGCTCTGTGGCGACTGTAGTTTTATTTTTTTATTATCTCTGTGGTAAATCCTTGCTGGGTTCGTCGGGCATTACACTCATGGATGGAGTAACCCTTAACTCATTTTTTAAAGTATATTCCAGTTTTCTTTTGTTTGTATTTCTCGGGTCTGGCTCGTTCCGTGATAATGGTTCTATGAGGGTTAATTTACATTATTAATGTTGGTTCCATTTTCATGTGCAACTGATATTATGTCTACAGTGCTTGACGCTCTCAGTGATACATTAATGAGTTCCTGCATGGGCCAACCGGCATTTTGTACAGAGTTTTCTAAATATGCCTTACTACATGAATGCTTTGTTTGGACGTCTCATTAATGTTCATGCACCTATAATTTCTATTTGATTCCATGGCTGTATTATACCCCGAGCTATCAATTTGAGGTGAAAATCCTGAGCACGGCTCACCGTTGCTCGACAGTTCTCGGCCAGTTGAAACTTTTATATATTATAGTCTCATTTTTCTTGCATACCGGTTTGCCTATACCGGTATTAGTGCAGTGTTGATGTTTCGGTAGGCTGCGACCTATCGGTTGTACTATTCTTGCAGTAAGTTACTGTGTAGCGAATTATGCCAATTTATATGTTTTGTTTTTCTTTTATTTAATTTACTCCGGCAGCAATACACTACACTGAAATTTTCAGGATATTCAATTCTTAGTTATTGTATTGGAACTCTCCTCTCCTCTCTTGTATAGTACTGAAACCATCAAATATAACAACTGTTTTTCTCTGTAATAGTCTACTATAATGCAGAAAATGAAAGAGTAGAAAAATAGATTTATATTAACAGTTTCCTGAATTTTTCTCAACAAGAAATTAATATATATGAAATCTTTATAGATTATACTACTTTTTGTTCAAATAACACTAGTTCTGCATGAAATCTTTATCAACTATCAATATATATCAACAATAGTGCTCAATGATAGAGCTACTTCCAAAACCTGTAAATAAATAAATACTCCATGCAGAAGAAATACTTATCTGCATACATAGAACTTTAAGCTGCTGTCCACCCAACCTTCAAGGGAGGCTATTACGTCCCCTGCTTGCCCCCTAGCCCAGAATCTGGATGGTTCCACGGGAAACAGTGGAAAATATCTGCCGTGACCTCTGGATGGCCAATCCAGTCATAAATAGGTGATCTGGCTCTTTAGGGTTGCAGAGGCTATTTTCGACTGGGCCTCCTCCAGCTCTAGAAAATACCTCCCCCTTCTTGCTTAGATAATCCCAAAACATAGAACAAAACCCCTGCCCCTCTCCTGGGTTTTCCTTTTATCCCTGGAGGGTAGGTAACTGTCTTTCCAACTGTTCCCAACCACCTCCTATTCTTGGAAACTTTTACCAGCAGCTTAAAAGATTTTTACTTTTTCATTATTTTAATTCTCCTACTTTAATTATTCTAAAAAAAATAATTTGTTTGTGTTTCCTTTAAAATGTACAATAAAGCTCAAGTATTTTTCCTTAGCAAAACTTTAAAATAATAAAAGTATCTAACTAATTAATTCTAGTTAACGTTAATGAGGCTGTTATATCCTCCCCTCCTGGAAGCAACACCATCCTCAGTGTCTCAGCCCAACCTGGTGAAGAGTTTCGGGTAGGCTTCCCACACAAAGTTCTCATCCTCCCAAGTAGCTTCATCCGGTCCGAAGTGCTTCCACTGCACTTTCACCTGGATGATTGCTCGCTTGCGGAGCTCAACTTCTCTTCTGTCAAGTATGCGTTGCAGCTCGACCGGAAACTCGCCATCCAGTTCTACCTGAAAAAAAACAAGTATTTTCGAGTCAGCATACAACAATTATCAAAACCTCACGTTAGGATTCCTATCCATTTTTCCTACCTGAATATTTTGCCAATGAATCACATGTCTTTCATCATGTACATATCGCTTCAGTAAGGACACATGGAATACATTGTGTACTTGAATATGACTGGGTAAGGCTAGCTTATAAGCTACTGGTCCCACCCTTTCTAGTATTTGGAAAGGTCCACAATATCGGGGAGCCAATTTGGCATAGGAGGTCCATCTGATAGTACTCTTTTTGGGCTTAACTCTTACGTATACGTGCTATCCTACAGTGAACTCACAGTAGGATCTTTTCTTATCTGTGTACATCTTTTGTCTATCCTGCGCCGCCTTTAAATTCTGCCTTATCCTTTTAACTTCAGCTTCCATTTCAGCTAACATTTCGGGTCCCAACAATAATTTGGTTTCCGGACTGCTCTAGTTTATGGGTGTACGGCATTGCCTTACATACAATGCCTCAAAGGGGCTCATTTTTAAAGATTCCTGATACCCGTTGTTGTAGGAAAATTCCACCAGATGTAAGTAATCCTCCCATTTAACCGGTTGCTGCATCACATACATGCGCAAAATTTCTTCCAGAACTTGGTTTACTCGATCTGTCTACCCATCGGTCTGAGGATGATAGGCCGTACTAAAATGTATCTGTGTTCCCAGATCAGTAAATAAGGTTTTCCAGAACGCGGATGTAAATTTTACATCTCGATCGGAAATTACAGTTTTAGGTATGCCATGTAACCTAAAAATTTCCTTCATGAATATATCTGCAATCTGCACGGTCTTATATGTAGATTGTACCAGTATGAAATGGGCAGATTTAATTAATCTGTCTACTACCACCATGATGGAATCATTTTTCTTCCTCGTTCGTGGTAGTCTAGTGATAAAATATAAGGAGATAACCTCCCACTTCCACTCAGTAATGGGTATGGGTTGTAATAATCCGGCGGGATTCTCATGTTCCACTTTAACCTACTGACATTCCAAACATTTGCTTAGATATTTAACAATGTTATTTCACATATCTGGCCAATAGTATACCTTTTGTATGGCAGTGAGCATTTTTTGATAACCCGGATGGCCAACATAATTGCTGTGGTGGTATTCATTCAAGATTAACTCTTTGAGACCGGTACGGTTAGGTACATAGATTCTTCCGTGGAAGGTCAATATCTGATCTTTGTTCTTTCCAAATTCTGAGGACTTGCCTTGCTGCACATTATCTTCCATTTGGTGGTACAGATATTGATATTCCGGGTCTTTCTGCGCTTCTTCTTTTATCTGTTCCAAGAGTTGGCTTGCTGGTTGACTGTAGTATAAAGCATACACATTATGCAGTTTTCGGCTCAATGCGTCTGCCGCTCGGTTTTCATTTCCTTTAACATGCTGGATTTCCATATCAAATTCACTCAGAAAGGCGTTCCATCTTGCCTGTCTAGAATTTAAGTCTGCCTGCTTGAAATAATTTGTCAAAATGCTATGATCTGTTCTTAGTATGAATATTTTACCCAATAGGTAATGTTTCCATACTCGGAGAGCATGCACCACTGCTATGAGCTCCAGGTCATAGGCAGAATATCTCTGTTCATGTTCCTTCAACTTTATAGACTTTTAGGCTACCACTTTTCCCTCCTGAGTTAATATTGCACCAACTCCTTCCTTGCTAGCATCGGTGCAAACTTCATATTCATTTCCGGGGTCAACTACCTTTAACACTGGTGCTGAGGTTAGGAGTTGTTTCAGCTTTTCGAAGCTGCTTTGACATTCTTCAGTCCATTTAAAAGGCTTACCCTTTTTCTGCAAATATGTAATGGGAAAAGCAATCTTAGAAAATCCTTCTATAAACCTTCTATAATATCCAGCTAGACCCATAAATGATCTAATGTCTGATACATTCTGAGGTACCCGCCATTCCATAATAGTTTTGATCTTTTCAGGGTCTACCAATATCCCCTCAGCTGATATAACATGTCCCAAATATTGGATTTTTGATTTAAAGAAATCACACTTACTAAACTTGGCATAACGCTGGTGTTTCCTCAGTGTTTCTAAAACTATTCTTAAATGCTATTTATGTTCTTCCTCTCTTTTTGAATATACCAGTATGTCGTCTATGAAAATGAGAACAAAATTATCCAAAAACTGATGGAAGATGTCATTCATCAACCTCATGATGGTTGCTAGTGCATTTGTCAAGCCGAA